>CM070038.1:94738685-94749909 GCA_036250615.1 Ptychadena robeensis
AAGGTGTATGGGGGCCTTTAGTTCGAATGACATACACAGATTGATTTTTCAATCGATCAGACGAAAATCGAGAACCGAACAACTTTCAAAAGTTATCGATATCTAACAAAAAATCGGATGTATATCAAACATGCATAATGCCGATGTTTTTTGCTCGAGCTGAAAAATTTGCATTAAGCTACTTTCGGGTTAATGTGTTTGTATTTTATTCATTCATATTATGATTGTTTGTTCATATTAGGTTTGTTCGTGTTATGTTCCTTCAGGGCCGCCTCTCCCGCCATTCATATGCGGTGGCATAGGGCTCCCGGAGCACAGCACCCCCTGCTTAACATCTCAGCCACCAATACCCCCCGCTCAGCAACTCGGCCGGTAGCCAAATGATAGCACCAACAACCCCCAACACGTTCTGCTGGCCATTGAGCGATAGAAACATCCCTCCCCCATCCAAACACCCACCCCAGCTCAACAACTCAGCATCAGGGGGCCTCATGCAATAACTTTACATAGGGCACCGAAATGCTAGAAATGGGCCTGTGTTCGTTAGTATTATGCTCGTTCGTATACCAAACAACCTCAACTTTTTGGCTACACGCCTACACCACAGCACTAGAGATGGTCGAATTTTTTTTCAAAAATTCACCAATTTCAAGTTAATTGCAAAGCCCCTGAACATTGTTTCATCACCAAACTTGCTGGAGATGTAGAGAAGGGTTGTGGGTGTACTACAAAATAGTTTTTACATAAATAAAGTTCAATGTTTTTGATTTTAAACTTAATTTATGCAAAAAACTGCATGTGCTAGAGCAAAACTTTTTTTCCCCAATGTTCCCACAACCTTTCTCTACATCTCCAGCATGATACCATGCTCAGGGGCCTTGCAATCAACATGTAAAGTAAGCTAAATTAAAAATTTGAATTGAATTGGAGGAGGTGTACTTTCTTTTTTCTAAAACCGCCGTTCTGTTGCTCCTATAGGTTACTGTATAAAAGGTGCAAGGCCTCTACACCATGAGCAGCAACACAAGCGTATCATTGGGAATATTTGTAGTTCCTATAGGTGGGTGTTATATGGAGGGGACATAGAGAACTCTAGCACAGGAGTTGTAAGAGTTCAAGATATCACAATTGTAGGTTTCACCCCTAATCTACAACAAGATACTCGTGTTTATTTATTTAAAGTAATTGTAATGATTTACTAGTTCCTTTTATAGAAATATCTGGAGAGATCCGTGCAGCGCAGTGTTTACACACGTATGGCGCACAGAATAGAAACATGAGGTCACGTTTGGTGCCATTGTCACCCCACTGGAGTCTACCAGGCTGAACTTTGAACCTTCTCACCGATCTATTATCGGAAAGCTTCGCGCCGCGATAGACTCAGCGAGGAGTAACAACCCAGTCTGCTGTTTATCTTCGCTGGACATTGTTCTTGTAGGTTGGGAACCATTGTGGCGGCAGTTATTATTTGATGAAGGAGGGGTTAAGGCAAATTTAAGCCTAATCTCATCTGAAGAAACTACCTTTAACTGATGTGTGAAGAATGGGATTACAGAAAAAAAATCTACAACGCTGAAAGCAAGTACACAGCTCATGGTGGTCATATACGGTTCAATATTTCCGTTTGATGAACTTAAAACTAGTCGATAAAAAACTTAAAAATCGAGTTTTAAGTCGATCGCACTGCACACCTGATACGATCGACCAAAATTGATGGAAAAGTGATGGGCAATTTTAGTCGATGGTACAAGTCAGGCCTGTTTGTAGCCTTTTTGTGGCCCTATGTAAAGTTATAGCATGGGGCCCCCCTGATGGGCAAGTTGTTGAGCGGACGGTGGGGGGGGGGGCATGCTATAGTTAGTTCAGCCGAGTTGTTGAGTGTGCTAGTGGTGCATTCCCCACCCTCAATCCACAGCCAGCAGGCCAGCAGTAGTGATCGGCATGTGGAATATGCGTGTGGAGTAGAGCACTGGGGCCCTATGCACCCACATACTCTGCATAGCAAGAGAAACTGCCTGGTACAATTGTCTGGCGGGTTTTCCAGGTATTTCGATGGATTTTTATGGGATGGTACTATGGAGCATGTGTACAGATCACACAGTGTGACGGTAAAGTCAATTTATTTTAGACTGGTGATCGATATTTAAATCGAACAAGACAATCAAATCTCACATTGATTGTGTAAAAGTCGACCCGTGTATGGCTAGCTTTATATAAAAGTCGGCAGGGATCAATGGTGACCTACTTGGCCGAATATCTTGGTTGAATATCTTGGCTGGGTTTACACTTTGCCCCAGAAACTGAGGGTGGTGCTATGGACATGTCAATAGTGACTGCCTACGGTTTGCCCGCTGTTTGGGTGCTGTTTCTGTGAGGTTTACCATGCCCTATACTTCCGATAACAAGAGGCGCCCCAAAACACATCGGCCATGGTTTGCTCATGTCACTCACTCCAGTGCGTCTGTGTGACGCAAACAGATCCACAACAGCGCTGTGTAAGCATCTGCACTGCACAGTTTTTCCATGTGGTGAAAAAAACGTAGTATAGACCCAGCCTTAAGGTAGCCATATATGCATCGATTTTGTATTCGATATCCGAGCTATCGTCCGAAACTTTAGTTGCAATTGATCAAGAATCGATTCCTGCCTACCTTGAGCGATTCAGCAAGAAAAAATCTTACATCGATTTTGTGGTCACATGTTACGATCGCATCGTACAACGAATCACAACATATATGGCTAGCTTTAGGTTTCCACAGCTGTCCAGCGAGGTCATTGATTGACACTAGTGTATATTTGAAACTTGAATATTCCGCGAATGTGCGCTCAGATATTCGCAATGGCGGATATTCATCATATTATGCTTCAACATTGTTTATCGGCATACATAGCGCATATTTGTGCGATAGGATTTGCGCATTACGCACAGTGCTCATACTGCCCAAGATCACAGAATGAAGAGGAGAAGCTGTAAAGTTGTATCAAGAATCTTTGCGAACGGCTACGCGCGATGGAAGGCAATAGAATTGTCTTCCATGGGGGGAGCTAGCTGACAAACTCGTTCACCCCTCCCCCTCAGATCATTTAGAATGATTGTTTATGATTAAAAGGTCATTTTTTAGATATACAATTGTTGATATAAAACAGTTTTAAGCAGGGTACAGATGTGGAGATATGGGTCAAATCCATGACCGTTTCGAGCGCGGTGCACACTCACGGCCATCTATCTGACCCATATAATCTGCGCCCACCGCTGTTTTCGAGCGGGATAAAACAATCCCGCTCAAAAACAGCTTTATCGGACATGATCGTAATTACGGCCGATGTCCGATGCTTTGCTTAGAGACCGCTGGTCTCCAGGCAAAGCTTCAGCTGAGCCGGGGAGAGAGCAGAACCGTCCAGCTCCTCCGATATCTGACAGCAGTGTGATGATGTTATCATGCTGCTGCAGGGTACATCGAACGTCTTGAATGTCGAGCAGTCTGTACCCTGCTTTAAGCATCACAGATTCAGCCAGATAGATGGGCATGAGCGCGCACGGTGCTCGAAGCGACCATCGATCTGGCCCATCTTTATACGTATGTTCCCTGCTTTACTCCTTTTCTACATGAACCGTGTCACCAGGTCCATCACACCAGGGGAAAGAGGGCATCAAAAGAAATTGTACTGGATACAGTGATCTGCAATACAATTTAAAATAAAAAAAAACACATCCAATTCAATAAAATGTTTTATTGTAAACAAAAACAAATATAAATACATACTGGTTGGAAATATTTCATACTAAAGAAGTATTTTAGAGATTTTATCATTCAAATGATAAATTTTTTTTTAATTTAATTGTGTGTTTCAAACATTATATTCAGGATGTCTACTAGACTCTTGTACAGACATAGTGTGGGAAGTAACAGGCCTACAACATTAAAAAAAAATCCTTTAGAGTCTATGGTGCACTTTTGGTACAGAAATCTGGACCTTGCAAGAGCACTAGGGAGGTAATAGGCATAATTCCTGAAAATGCCAAAATCTTGTAGAAATCCTTTAAAGAAGAGTGCAAGGTATAGAGGGATGCCATAACCCCTCCTGTAGGTGTAATGGGAGGGTGTTCCAGTACTATTGCACATGCAGTATCCCTGAACATACTGCATTGTTTAAACATATATCACCTATATTCCAGGGAAATGTTTAAAGAGCGTCCAACAAGGGTTTTTCCTCGTACGCCGTAATCCTGTATATTTGAAGAGTCTTATGTAAATCAAATATTTAGAAGATCATCGTCTGACCGATTCTTGGAACTCAATTTCCACATAAATCATCAGCTTCAAAGCTTTGGATTTCCATGAAGAGCCAGAAGAATGTAATTATTGACCTGTTCATTCAAACACATTCACAGAAGTTATCTTACATTCCCGTGCCAAAACAAATCTGCACAAAAACTTGGCCGAGCCACAAGAGCGACCAGAAATATAAGTCGTGTTTTCGGTTTTTTTCTTTCGCGATGAAGAAGACTGATTTCAAAGTTTTGTTGGTTTATTAATTAGTTAGCAATTCACATTTTTAAAATTCCACTGAGCCCGTTCAAACTAGAAGTTCGTGAAAACAAAATCTTAAAGTGTACCGAACGTGTATTGTTCATGTTCAGAGAACGCAGGCTAAACATTTCTAGGTCCAAGGACTCCCCCTGACAACATCTTCATTTGATTTGACACCCAGGACAGCGGTCAGTGGCGTAGGAACCACTAAAGCATCCATATGGGGCCCATATTCACAAGGGGGCCCACCACTCCTGGAAGGGCAGGGATTGGAGTGACAGGTTGGGATGGGGCATAAACATTTTTGGTATGGGGCCCAGTCATTTCTAGCTACGCCTCTGACAGCGGTGTCTTTGTATGGTACTAACTTAAGGTCCTCATACATGGGACAATAAATGACTGCTGGAGCGTAGCTTGAGAATTCGCCAATTTAACTATTTTCCTGGGAAATCAAATCACCGTTTTATAAATTAAAGTAAAATTAAAGTCAATGGTAAAGGCAACAGTACAGTGTATGGAACTTCAATGAGGACAGTAGGGATGGCAAGTTCTCCTAGAGAAAGAGAACTCATGGAGAAGCATGTGGTCAATGTGGTCAGCTTGTCTGGTTGCTCTTCACTGATTTGCTGGTCATGGTCACTAGTGTTGAGGTCGAATATTCGAATTGCGAATATTGGCTAATCGAGAATTCACACATTTCCAGAATATGGCGGCGGATATTCGCACCATAAATTTTAAAGGTAATTGCGAGGCGATTATAATTTCGCAATGCACTCCCAATTGCAAATATTCGCGTATATAGAATAGAATATTAGTAGAATTATTCGCTAAATATCGCGAATTCAAATATTGCCTATGCAATCATCACTAATGGTCACTCGTAGCAAGGCGGACAGTTCGGTCGCGAACATAACATGTTCACTTCCTTTCAGAAAGATCCGTCATTGGAAGAATTCTTTCACCAGACACCACAGAGAGAAGCTGCTATATCCTCAAAAAAAATGTCTTAAACCGGAAGTGACGTCAGTGTTGTCACAGGCGGACGTCGGACGTCACGGACGGACCTGGCCAAAGTTCGGCCATCACTAGTCACTTGTCTCATTAAGATTACCATGTTCGGATGCTACTTTGCCTTTTGGCTAAAAACATGTGTAGCATTTGTTGTTATCAGTCTAGCACAGTGATGGGGAACCTTTTAGAGTGCCCATACTCAAACCCAAACCCCACTTATTTATCTCAGTGGCAGCATGGCATTTTAACCTGAATTACACACACACATCATATACACACACAAAACATGCAAACACACACTCTACTTTCTTAAAAGATAGAATAGGGGAGAGTATTGGGCACTATGTGCAATCAGAAGAGAAGGGAAGAGAACTGACAGCATTGAGAGCCAATAGGCTGCAGTTCTTTCCTCTGTGCTGGCGGACAGCTCGCATGCCTACATAGAGGGTTCTGAGTGCCACCTCTCAATGCCTTTACCCCCAATGGAATTCAGGGTCTCACATCCTTAGCCTCTTTAGAGACAGGACAAAAGCAAAGTGTCAAGTTTTTTTTTATGTGGTGCATAACTGTCAAAATCCCCATTTTAGGCTATGTCCCCACTTAGGTGGTTGGCTGCCGCGGTCGCGACCGATTGTTCCGGATCGCGCCCATAGAATATGTCATCCCTATTGGACAAGAACATCATTTTATGGCACCATGGCTCATCCCGTTTTAGTTGGGAAACATATGTTTTTCACCCCTCCCTCCCATCCCTTCTTTACCCATAAATCTCCTGTGAACTGTCAGCAGGCTCAGTAAGTTTTCCCTTAGGGCTTGTTTCCATTATTCATCGGGACCCCTCCGCTAGGTGTATTGCTTGGCGGGGATCCCGACATAGCACATACACCCCAGGTGCCCAACCTGTGGCCTGGGGGCCACATGCGGCCCTTTGGGCGTTCTTTGGCAGCACCCGCTGGTCCTCCACTTGTGACCCCCGAAACCTAACTATTATTGCATAGGGCATAGGAACTCACCTGTCCGAGGTGAGGAGGAGAGGTGATAAAATTACCTAATAGATGTATGTAAAAGCCAGTCAGTGACCCTGATGGTGCCTGAGAAAGTCCCTCACCTCGACTCTTCTCCTCTAGTGTTGGCGGGGGATCAGCAGACTGAGACTGAGTGCCTATGCTCCCACTATCCACCAATGAACGGGGGGTTGTTGTATAATATATATTCTTCTAGCTATTCCTGATGTCATTCTTTCATTTAAAAATGCTTCTACAAGTCAGTATAGGTTGAAAATGTTATGTGCGGCCCTTTAGTGATGCTGAGGGCCGCATTTGTGGCTCTCCATGTCAACTCAGTTGGCCACCACTGACATAGACATTGCCTGCCACAGTGAAGACCGAGCATCTGCCGAGCAGGTAAGTCTATGTGCTACGTCGGGACCTCACACCAAGCAATACGCTTAACGGAGGGGTCCTGAAGTTTAATGGAAACATAGCCTTACTTGGAGGGAGGAAAACTTGACACATATGGCGTGGTGCGCATTGTGCACTCACACTTTTTGCATCTTGTGCTATAGATTAAATTCAACTGATCATATGCTTCTCCGTGAGTTCTCCAGCGTTTCCATGAAAAACGCGCCATCCCTAATAGACAAGAACAGATCCAAGTTTATGGCTGGGAGATATGGAGTATACCAGAACTCTGGACCTTAAGGTCCCCACACACGTATTGAGTGGGGACCGACAGATGGGCTGTGGAGAGCAATGTGATGACGCCATCATGCTGTTCTTCATCGCTCACAATATCGGCGGGCACCCTTTTTGTGCCGGGCGTTAGTTTGAACCGGGATGCCGGTGCCCATTCAACCTATGGCATCGGCCAGAGATTTACGGAGCTTTGAGTCGATAGGGATCTGTCACCCCATGTGGGCACCCGCGATCTGCAGCCGATTTTGCCGCCACGGCTCGTTATGTGTGTAGGGACCCTTACTCAGTCCATCCAGTCCTGTATTTCAAATATTGCATTGTTGGACAGCCTGACATGACATGAAATGTTCTCTGCGAAAGCTGCGTTGTTAATCTCCTCAATCCTCTATTGGCACAAGGCTCAGATTTTACAGCCGTGAGCAAGAGGAGCTTTCTCGAATTCTAGACAAACCTGCTGCGGCTCCAGAGTCACAAGAGTCACTAGCATGTCACTCCGTTGTCTCAGATGAGGTTTTACTGAATAAAAAAGACTTGTCAAGAAAACAGCATTCCTCGGCTTTGTACAGCTTGTGCTTCATGACATGCACGCACATTATAAGGGCTGCCAGAAGTGTTTTGAAGATTCTGGATTGTTCGGTCTGATGTATGGAGCTCCTCAAGACTTCTCCTGAGGACAGAACAATCTCCAAATGTATCTCCAGGAACAGGCAGCTATGGCCTTATGAGGATAAGCACATCACTTTTCCTGCATTTTGTTATTCCAAAACTGATTAAATAAATTTTCCTCTACACACAACATCCGATAATGACAACATGAGAAAAGTTTACTTGAGGTTTTGGCCAATTTATTAAAAATAAAAAAAACTGAGAAATCCCATGTACGTAAGTAATTTACAGCCTTTGCTCCATACTTTGTTGATGCCCCTTTGGCAGCTGTTACAGCCTCAAGTCTTTTTGAATATGATGCCACAGGCTTGGCACACCTATCCTTGGCCAGTTTTGCCCATTCCTCTTTGCAGCACCTCTCAAGCTCAGATTGGATGGGAAGCGTCGGTGCAGGCAATTTATAATCTCTCCAGAGATGTTCAATCACATTCAAGTTTGGGCTCTGGCTGAGTCTAGAGATGGTCGAATTTTTCGACTTGCAAAATTTGTGCGCTGATTGCAAAGCCCCTGAAAAAGGTATCATCACCAAACTTGCTGGAGATGTAGAGAAGGGTTGGAGGAACATTTGAAAAAAGAAAGTTTTGCTCTAGCACATGTAGTTTTTGCATAAATTAGGTTCAAATTTTAAGTCGAAATTCCGATTTTCGATTTTTTTACTTGACTTTGAACTTAATTTGTGAAAAAACTATTTGTGTTAGATACTTACTTTCTTTTTTGTAATATACCCCCAACCCTTTTCTACATCTCCAGCAAGTTTGGTGATGATACCATGCTCAGGGGCTTTGCAATTAAGTCGAAACCGGCGAAATGGTCGAATTTTTGAAAACAAATTCGACCATCTCTATGGCTGACCACTCAAGGACATTCACGGAATTGTAACAGGGAAGATACTCCTTTGATATCTTGTCTGTGTGCTTAGGGTTGTTGCTGAAAAATAAACCCCACTCTGAGTTCAAGAGTGCTCTGGAATAGGCTAAAAGACCTAAAGAGCAAATAAATAACAAGAAGAAAACAAGTAACAGTAAGAAAAAAATTCTATATACAAGGGTATATTCGTCTGTGTATGGGTGTGATAACTAATCACACCCATGTTTTCTTCTTGTTTTTTATTCGCTCTTTAGGTCTTTTAGCCACTAGTTGCATTATATTTAGTTGAAACAATAATACTAATATTATATAACCTCATCGTTAGAACATATGCACGGTCAACCGGACTCACTGCTGCCCACCTGGGGGAGTTCCCCGTTCCCCGTTCCAGACCAATAACCCTTTGGCGAGGAAGCAACCGCGTTGATTCACACCAGATATACTTGGTATTTACTTTCTCCCACTATATTTGGGGATTAATCAGGGGTTAATATACACATATGGTGCTCATTACTATGTTTTACAAATTTACATGTATTCTTATGCCTCTTTCTCTCCATAGAATAACCATTTGAAAGACTTAAACGTGTTGATCTCCTGATGAAGTGATATTGTCGCTAAACGCGTTAGGTGTAATCAACAAGAAACATAGTTTATGCATTCTCTGACTATTGAGGGTCTAATGTATTCCTAGTATGTTTTTCAGATATCTGTTGAAATAATGTTTTTTGATTAAAACACACAATTTTTTGAAGGATATCTATCTCAATGTATACTTACCTATGAGTCTACCAATAGAACAATCCCAGTGTGGTTATCTTGGAGTAGCTTATAGCCACCCAAGATAGTGGGGTGCCACTCCTTTATGATATAAAAATCTCTGCCCCAAAGTATTTCACCCCCTGATGAAGTTGGTATATGACGAAACGTGCGTCGGGGTGATCCAATCCTTTAGGGAGGTGGTGAAGACATTTCATTAGTGACTCTGCTACTGACGGGCTGGTGATTTGTTAAATAACTATGTTTACCTATTTGAGGATATACTAAGCCGTGAAAGTCTCCTTGCCTCTGCTTACATAGAGGACATTCAGTCCTGGAGCATTGATATGTTTATCACACTCCCGGTCTATTTATTCTTTCTTTTATATATTTGCAAAAATGCGCAAACTTGAATATATCATATGCTGCTCAACACTAGATATTATGCACCAGCACAAGATAATCGCAATTATCGAAATGCATGGCCATATGGACGATTTTATATTTACAAATATTAGTAGAATTATTCACGAAGTATCGCAAATTTGAATATTTTCTATGCCGTTCACTAGAAGACACCCAATGTGTCAAAACTCTTACGCCTTAGTGTGGAGACTAGGACTCCAGGGAGGTTTAAGGCTACAATCAAATAATTTATTAAAAGAGTATGGTTGTATTGTTTCAACAATGTTTGTCCAACAATTA
Organism: Ptychadena robeensis; assembly: GCA_036250615.1. Classification (NCBI taxonomy): domain Eukaryota; kingdom Metazoa; phylum Chordata; class Amphibia; order Anura; family Ptychadenidae; genus Ptychadena; species Ptychadena robeensis. The sequence continues at coordinate 94,748,920 of CM070038.1, forward strand.
CAGTTCAGGAGTGAAAATAGTTCTTCTTGATGTGTTTTGCATATATTTCCTCAGCAGATTCAGTGTTTCATATCACTAACATCATCCGATATAATAAAGTAGAAGTGTCTCTGCATCTGTGTCCGTGGAATTGCGCTACTGAGCATGTGCCTCATAGACAGCCGTTGGGACTTGGAGCGCAGTGACTTTGGGCTGGTGACGTCACAGCGTGACCACGTTGTGAATGATCGCCGGTCAATCGAACAGTAATCAATGTGCCCCACATGGGCACATCAATTACTGTACGATGGGGACCCAGTTTCCCGGTCCACCGGGTCTCTCCACAGCTTGAGAAGCTGATGGCCACGCCCCCTTCACACACACAGAGAACATAGCTGTCAGCTGAGCTAGCTGTGCTGCAAAGCTACTCTGTGTGTCCAGCTCAGCTCTCAGCCTGTCCATTACATTGGATGGGGACAGTGCTGTACCCTATTCAATGTAATGGATATTGACCAAGGTTTTCCAACATGTTGGAAACCTGTTTGGTTGAGTTCCTTAGAGCAGGATTCATTGATCCCGCTCGAAGGATCCGTGGATGGCTCAGATGAAGAAACAGATAGGGAGAATCGGGAGCCGTGATCGTGCACGACGTCCGATGTTCCACAAATCTGTTACTTCATCGAGCTGTGTGTGGCTAGCTTTACATCTAAGCGTCAGCAGCCGCTTAGTGGCGGCGAGCGAGCAATGTCAAGCGAGAGCTTGACAGCTTGACATATGTTCTAGCACCTGTTAATTTAACAGGCTTAATGTCTAGTCAGATATAATATGGGATGGCCGTACATCGGCCAGGTCCGTTGGCAAACAGGTGGATCAGACTTGTAGAAAAGTTAGACGCCAGGCTGTTCGCGGGGAGAATCAAATACCCCGTTTGTGGCATCACTTCCGGCATCTGGAAAGCACAGTCCCTTATTCTGTCTACCATACGTGACGTACGTGGTCCCCACCCCCCCC
>CM070038.1:94750507-94765207 GCA_036250615.1 Ptychadena robeensis
GTATCAATAATTAAAGACTAAAAAGACATTCCACAGTCTCAATCACATGGTGTTTGTCTACCAATCATAAGAGTCTATTGATTTTCATCAGTGAATCAAAGTTTCCCAAGGATGATGAGCAAAGTTTTTCCATCCTTTTGTAAATTTCATGAAATAGGTAGTGAGGTCTTTGCTCGCCACAGAAAAAGCTCAGCCAAGAATGAGACATCTGCTCCTCCATTCACTACTTGAACTGGTTGAGTCCCCCCTTCTATAAGAACACATGACATAGAAGAGGGAACTAAAGGTGGCCATACACGGGTCAATTTTTTGTTCGATTCCCAAATGATTGATCGCGTTTACAGCCACAAGAAATGTACATCAAACAATATGTGTATGGGAATATGTTGGTAACTCCCTGTTTAATCGACATTACTTTGGTTGAGGACCAGTGTCTCCATACAAGTTATTGAACAGGATCGATTGGGCAAAGTGGTGCGCAGCGTTTCACAGTTCAATCGGTGAACGCTGTGAACATGTGTTCCATGTTCAAAAATAATTTATTTGGACTCTGGTGTTAGAGGAAAGCTGTGATTGTTTCAAATGGCACCTGCTCTGTTGTTTCTTGTATCTAACAAAAAACAAGGAGGGGAAGGAAGAGTGTCCCCCACCCATCCCCCACCCCAGGTTGGAGCCTAGAACTCCTGGGACTTTTAAGGCACCAATGATCAACAGTGGTCCAATGCATTTATTGGTACCTCCATTTTCTATATCATATATGTTCATGCAAGTTCTAGGCTCCAACCTTGGCTGGCGGACATTTTTCCTTTCCCTCCCTGTGTTTTGTTAGAATGTTGGGACAGAGATTTCAGGAGAGTGAATGACCACTTTTGGATGAAATAGTGTTGTGTCTTGTCACTATGCTTGTGAGACCCTGAGACAGGCAGCCCAGACGTCAACCCCCCAATCTCTGCCACACTCTTCACCTATAGACCGCTCAGTAGTTGCACCTGCTCAGTAGTTGCACCCTCCCTTTGAAGCACCTGGTCTTATGTGAGTAGCGGATAAAGTCTGGGACAGGGATTGGCAAAGGACCAGGAGCCCACAAACAAACAACGCTAACAGCAACCACCTCTGTGCAATATAGTACTGGATACCCTCAGACAGGAGTCTAACCCCCCTAGAGTTAGACCCAGTTCATTCAGAGTTGGACATGAAAACCTGGCATGGATCGTAGAACACTATCATTCAAAAGCTGTAGAGCCAACAGAGGTTATATCCACTATGGAAGGAAAGGCGGGAGCTGGCAAGTGAATATCAAGGGGGGCCCAGCTAATCCATTGCAGTAAACCTAAAAAATGGTGCAGTTTGATAAACTTCACAAACTCCACTTTAGAAGGGGTCACAGTTTTACATGAGCACATTTACAAATCACAGACATCATCTACCTAAAACTTATCTTCATCCTTTAAAAAAATCCATTTACTGTCCTTATCTCCTCTACTAAAGAAATATTTTTGGTAGGAGTTCCTATTTGGTTCCTGTCTGTTATCTGAGATTCTAAAGCCCAAAGCTGGGTGCACACTTGTGATTTTCTCTTTTATTTATTTCAATTCTTGAAGAAAAAAACAAATACATATCAATATACAAAATTATTACAATATCAATATGCAATACACATATACAATATCAATAGAATGTCAATTTACAATATACAATATCAATATACAATATCAATATACAATATGGATACAATGTCAATTTACAATATAAATATACAATATAAATATACAATATTAATATACAATACACATATACAATATCAATACACAATATCAATACAATGTCAATATACAATATCAATATACAATATCAATATATATCACATTTACAATATCAATATGCAATATAAATACAATGTCAATTTGCAATATAAATATAGAATACACATATACAATATCCATACAATGTCAATATACAATACACATATACAATATCAATACAAAATAAATAACTTTATGGTCTCATCTTGCAATGCTCTATTGCATTTTTAACATGTATCTGTATTTGATCTGTATTGTTAGTTCTATTAATAAATATAAAAAAAGTTTTATAATACAGTCTCTCCCAAAAAAATGGCAATTTTCAAAAATGTCAGCTTTATTTTGGCAGATAACACCTACACTGTTGCTGGTTCCTCTGTACGTCTCCGCCGGAAAGCACCCTGCATGGTAAGGTTCTCCGGTTAAACTGGAAAAACCAGATGCAGCAATGATAGCCACCTTTACAAACTGTCAGGCCACTTCTTTTTTTAACCTTTTCATTGCTGCTGGATTTGCAGGCTCAGTATATAAATTGTACTTCAAAATAGTTTCTTTGACTTTTCTTTTCTGTTCGTTTAAAATGAAAATGTCACTTCAGGCTGCAACATAGATGAGTAATGGCAGAAAAATACCAAGTGGTCCATCTGTGTTTGTACTAAGCGTGCGTAAATTCACTGTTCACTGTTGACAATAGCTAACCATACACGCATCAACTTTTGCATGATTGATCTGAGAGTCAGTTGGCTTGTGCACTTAAAATATCGACTGTCAGTCTAACACCGATGGATGGTACCACACAGTGTGATGGATTGCTTGCACACATTTTCCATAGTACCATACGCATACAAATCCATCCAAATACCTAGAAATCCCATCAGCTACTTGAACCATGGACTGAAATTGACATGTCCGATCAAAGCTCGATACATTTTATGTTCCATTTCCATCACTTTTGATTGATTGATTGAGGTATACGGGAATCCATTTTCAAGCAATTAAATTTTTAAGTCGATCGAATATAAAAACCCTGTATGGCCAACCTTAAGGGCGTGTGTCCACTGGGCATCCATGGCAGTCAACAAGCAGATTGCAGACGGATTGCCACATAGGCGGTAATGCTAGGCATACACATGCCGATAAACGGCCGGATTTTAATGTGACCGACAGGCGTGCGCGCTCTCGCCGTCGGTCAGGTTCAAAATCGGCCGCTAATCGGCATGTGCCCACATGGGGCGACAGATCCCTGTCGCCCCACTTCTCGGCCGGCCAGAGAACAGACATGTCGGAAAATCTCTGGCCGGCGCGAGCCGATGGAAGCCGATGCCATAAGCTGCAATGAAGACGGCGTCACAGGGGCCCCACAATGCAACGGGATGCTAACGTGATGACGTCATCACGTTAGCATCTCGGCATACATCGGAGCAGGTCTGTCTGACCTGCTCGGTGTGTGTATGCCGAGCATTACACTGCCCATCAATTTCAATTAAGAAAACGGCCATTGATGTTTCCTTGCATCATTGATAGAGATGTTTGAAATGAAGCAAATTGGATTTGACTTAAATTTAGATTTCCCCGATCAAATTTTGATTAGATTGCGTGAAATTTCGACTTATAAGTTTGGAATGCAAAATAATGCAAATATTTAAGATTCTGGGAAAAGCCTGTTTCTAGCATTTTAGAGGTCTTATGCAAAGTTATTGCATGTGGCCCCCCTGATGGGCGAATTGTTGATGGGGGGGTGGGGTGCTAGTGGTACATACACCCCCCAGCCGGCTTTGGAAGGCATGTGGAATATGCGTTTAGGGTAGAGAACTGGGGTCCATCGGGGGCCCTATGTGTCCACATAGTGGGAGAAATGGCCCTGTCCACAGTTATAAAAAGGGTCCAACTTATGCCTGCCATACACCCACAGACGGGTGCAGACAGACGAGCTCCGATGAGCCCCAGAATGCACCGCGATGATGTCATCACGTTGCATTCTGGGGCTGCTTTTTTCGGCCGGGCACCCTTTGTGTGCTGGCCATTACCTTCAATGAAGTTGCCGGTCTTCATTGAAGTTAATGGCATCGGCCGGCATCGGCCGGCATCGGCCAGAGAACATCCGACATGTCCGTTCTCTGGCTGGCCGAGCTGTGGGGCGACAGGGATCTGTCGCTCCATGTGGGCACGCACACCCATCGGTCAGTGGAAAAATCGGCCGCTCATCGGCATGTGTATGCCAGGCATTAGGCTGTAGCAGAGAGAGAGGAGCACAATACAATGCACCATGTTATGGTCGTTGATAACATGATTGTGGTAAGTGTCTGCCCTTAAGCAGCACAGGCATCCCTCCATTTTGAAGATTTGCCCGTGTTCCTTGTGTCCTTCTCCATCAAACACCGGTAGTGCAATACAACTCATACATCTATACCTAAGATATGCAGAAAGGAGTAAAACTGTAAGCAAACCCAAGATGTATTTTGCCATTGCAGAGTTCTAAAAAACACTGTCTGTTACTGCAGCTCTTTCTGTAGAGAGTAATAAAGACCAGTCTCTTGGTCTTCCTCTTTCTTGGTGGCATGTTTCTGTGTCACATGACCAGAATAAAAGTGCTTAATAAAAGCCATTTTTAGTAAGAATATAGTGATTCATTATGTTACATTAAGCTTAGTCTGTGTAGCAATGAGGAGGAACATGGCTTTACAGACACTGTAGTGTTGACACACTCTGACCGGTACTCTTTGGCAGTTGACAGATGGAAAGCAGAAATAAACGGGTTACAAAGTATTCATCTGAATATTTCTAAGATGTTTATATGGCATGCCAGCTAATAGGAGGCTCGCTCATATCTCCACACCCTTTCATTATGATCATTAGTGAAGCTCCAAGACTTTCTGGTCTAACAAGCCCATAACATCCTGTGACCAGCTCACCATCAATTCTCTGAAATTGTTACCTGACTGATCAAAACATTTCAGGACCTATAAGCCGAGTATTTGTTTCCTGTCTGTTATCTGAGATCCGATGCTGGGTGCACACATTTGTGGTTTTCTCGTTTATATTTTACAATTCTCCATTTTGTTCAATATCAAGAAAAAAACAAATACATATCAATATACATGCAATATAAATATACAATACACATATACAATATCAAGACATATCAATATACAATGTCAATACAATATCAATACACAATATAAATACACAATACACATATACAATATAAATATACAATACACATACAATATCAATACAATTAACAATATAAAAATACAATCAATAAACACTATAAAATACATTATTCAAAACACATATACAATATCAATATACAATATACAATAAAAATATACAATATGAATAACTAATAGCATTAACACTACACTATCAATACAATGTCAATATACAATATCAATACACATATACAATATAAATATACAATATCAATACAATATACAATCCACATATCCAATATCAAAATAATATCAATATACAATATCAATACAATGCCAATATACAATAAAAATATACAATATGAATAAACAATAGCAATATACACTACACTATCAATACAATATAATTCTACAATATGAATACAATATACAATACACATATACAATATCAATATACAATATCAATACAATGCCAATATACAATAAAAATATACAATATGAATAAACAATAGCAATATACACTGCACTATCAATACAATATAAATCTACAATATGAATACAATATACAATACACATATACAATATGAATACAATGTCAATATACAATATACAATACTCATATACAATATCAATATACAATATCAATACAATGCCAATATACAATAAAAATATACAATATGATTAAACAATAGCAATATACACTTCACTATCAATTCAATATCAATATACAATATCAATACAATATACAATCCACATATACAATATCAAAATAATATCAATATACAATATACAATACGCATATACAATATCAATATAGTATCAATATACAATATCAATACAATGCCAATATACAATATACAATAAAAATATACAATATGAATAAACAATAGCAATATACACTACACTATCAATACAATATAAATATACAATATGAATACAATATACAATACACATATACAATATCAATACAATGTCAAAATACAATATACAATAAAAATATACAATATGAATAACTAATAGAAATATACACTACACTATCAATACAATATAAATATACAATATGAATACAATATCAATATACAATATGAATACAATGTCAATATACAATATACAATAAAAAATATACAATATCAATATACAATATGAATACAATGTCAATATACAATTTACAATAAAAATATACAACATACAATATCAATAAACAATATCAATATACATTATCATGACCCTGATGTAATGTAAAATGCAGAACACAAAAACACTAATAATAATAATAATATGTTGATATTCCACCCCTCCCCTTCCCCCACATTCTGCAGTCTCCAACTAGTCCCAGTATTTCTCCCCCTGCCAAAGGTAATCCCTTTATAAGATATAGGGTAACCTAATCTCTATATCAGGGGTGTCAAACTCCGGCCCGGGGCCTTAAGGGCCACAAATGGCCCGTGGTGCATTATATACTGGGCCCACAAGACTGTTTGAAAAATATATTTAAGAAACAAATTTCTCAGATGAATTGCTCAGAGCGATGTCTGGTGAGCCCGGAGGACGCCAACACTGCTGGACAGCACAGGCTTGGCTGGAGGAGGTAAGCTATATTAAATGTGGCTTTGTGTCACCAATATAGATCATAAATATCTGCCCAGTGCCGCACTCAGGAATACCAGTGCCACACTCGGGGATACCGCTAGAGATGGTGGAATGTTTTGGACTAACTGACTTTGTGAGCTGATTGCAAAGCCCCTGAATATGATATCATCACCAGATATGACTGGAGATGTAGAAAAGGGTTTTCCTGGAATACCTTTGCTCCCCCCAGTTTGGGAACCACTGCCTTAAACTATCATATAGGATTTGAGTTGGAAAACTAGTCGATGAAATTTCCTCGCCCTATCAAGCTTGTATTAACATCTGTCTACAACTAAATACATTTAGAAAACTTTTTAGCTCCGGGCGGTATTCCAGAGTGTGACTCTGGGTAAATTTCCAATGCATAAAGAGGTAACCCTTAGGGTAACTTACCTGCTCCAGGTGTTCCTGCGGTGTCTTATAGCAATGTTGACCGGGGATATTTTCTCTCTGGGGCAAGGGCCAACCTATGGGGGAACCACCGCCCTTGGGGCTGATGAGACAGGGGGTGTGCTGGTGACTCAGAGACTGTCACTCCTTCAGACGGTCTTCTCTCTCTCCCGGAACGCGCACTGGGGGAAGAATCATGTTGCCCATGTTCTCCATGACTAAAACTACCACTGCTCCGGGGACTTCAAGGAATGCTTATATATGTCAGAAAATACAGCCATGATCATGGACAGCCCCCATGTCCCCAATGTCTTCACTGATGCCAGGGACGCCTATGCCCATATTATCCATCAGGCTTAGACAAATCACAACTTTAAAGGTAGCCATACACAGCCAGATTATTGTCCGATTTTTCTGCCGATCGACCGTCATGTACGCTCCCGCCAATCGCCCGTGGTCACTTGGTCGAAAATCATGTGGGCCCACCTGGTGAGTTCAACAAGGAATCTTGCACGGTGATCAGACATGCAGGTAAATTCCCAGACTATCCCATTCATTTGAATGGGGATGGCAGTCCCCATTCAAAGTAATGGCCAGCACACAAAGTGTGCCCACCGATCAGCTGAGTGGCCGGCTGCAGTGCGATGATGTCATCCCTCTGCAGTCGATCCCTCATCTATCAAAGGGAGATGGCTAGGTGTATGCCTACCTTAAACCCCCAAATCCTGATAGGATGGGACCACCGAGAAGATTAAAAGACCTTCAATTTTTTTTTCAATATGGCGCACCCTGAAGAAGAAAAGGAAGTGAACAATTTCTTAGAGTCTAGAATACAAATGGAAGTAGAATCTGAAATATACGCTTTGTTTCGAATAAAAGGTGCCGGTCTGATGACAACCAATGACAATATAAAGAACTTGTAGAAAATGAGACACTAAAGACATAAAAGGACAACACAACCGGGAAGTTATCGGTGATCCGTATGATGGAGGCTGTGGCCTTACAAACATTTGTTCGTCCTGTCCTGAGGCTTGACACAACCTACATGTCCAGAATGCTGACAGCTTTATTCATGATGAGTGCGCGGCGGGACTTTATGGACGGTGAGGAAATCCCTGACTCACACAGCGCTATGAGGAATGTCAATGATCTGAGCGCACTCGGTGCAGAACATTTGTCTTATGTCTCAGAAGCCGATGAATACAAATTGATATCATGTGTCTTCATGTCAGGAGAGCTAAACATTTAAGGATTGTGATATTTCCTAAAAATAATCTCCAAAGTATCCCGCTGTCCCCCTTCCTTTTCATTTCTTTTCTCATCTCTTCCTGTAATGGTGGTGGGAAGGATGGTGCTGTTGTGTTGTGGCAATTCATTCTTAAGTAAGCCAAAGTGGTGTCATTACGAATCTCGAAAGGGGAAGGGCCACCATCAGAAATTTCGGGGCCCCGTACTTGGTAATTTTTCAGCCCCCATCCCACCCACTAAGACTAAAATGTCTAAGCATGTCCTGACTGCAGCATCGGGGAACCCGGATCCCATACTGACACCGCAACAATAGCAGCAGGCATGGCACTAGGTGGGAGGGCCACGACTGGGAGGGCCCCCTCTTCTGGCCAGATGGTGGCCCTGCTAAGGGGGGTGTTAATGGTGGCCTGGGGTAACAGGAAGTTCATTGAGTAGGAAGAAGGACACAAGACACACAACCAAGAGTTTTTTGGAAACCTGTTCGGCTGGAGCTTTATCGAGAGCTGAGGATCCCAAGGAAGCCTGGATGGCTCAAATTTTGTAATAGATTTGAGCAAAATCGAGCGTTCACAGCGCCCAAATCTATTACAAAATCAAACCGTGTATGCCCAGATTAAGTTGCAAAGCCCCTGAACATGGCATCATCACCAACACTACTAAGGATGTAGGGAAGGGTTGTGGGAACATTACAAAAAGGAAAGTGTTTCTCTAGCATATGTCCTTTTTGTATAAATTAGGTTCAAATTTGACTCTAGATGTGCTAGAGAATTACTCAAGTGTTCCTACAACCCGTCCCTACATCCCCAGCAAAATGTGGTTATACCATGTTTAGGGGCTTTAACTTTTAATTAACTCACAAATTCCAACTACAAAATGTCACAATTTTCATATCTTGGCCCAAGTATAACCGAATTTCTTTTCTTTTTAAATTTTGGGTGTTGAAAATTTATGCTTACATTCGAATTTGTTCTGTACTTTGGAAGGTTGACCCAGATCTGCTGGAGTGCGGTAAACTGGGCATCCTTACTCCTTGATAAGCTTGTGGGAAGAATTGGCACTGCCACCACATAAGGTACCCATACTCGGGTCAATTTTTCCTTCGACCAAACATTTGATCACGAGCAGTAGTGATGGCCCGAACTGTCCACAAGGCTTTTTTCCCCCCGGCGAACAGTACAGGTGTTCACCAGCGAAAAGAAGGTTACTATTCTTCCGCTGGCCAGATCAGCAAGAGCAGCGACAAGCCGGGCTCTCGTGAAAGAAAGTGATGTCACATCTGGATATGGGAACCGGGAACTGTGTGTTCTAGGTAGTGGAAGTGACGTCAGGGACGCCGACCTCTATTTTTTACAGTGAACAGCCGGACATCGGCCTTTTTTAAAAGTCCGATCCGCCTGTTCGCAGACCGACCTGGCTGAAGTTCGGCCATCACTACTGAGCGGGATTGATCAAGGAAAGGTCAATTAAACAGGGAACCAACATGTTGGTAAATCCATGTTTGACCGCCATTACTTTGGATAGAGATGGGAATCGATTGCGCAAAGTGCTGCACATTGATTTGCTGTTCGATCGATGAACGCTGGAGCGCAGAATGGTTATCTGACAATGATGTATCGACCTGTGGATGGGGACCCTTAGTGTGATGATGGTCGTGCTCCGAGCTGGTTGGAAGTAACCAAGGGGAGGTCCTGTTGAACAGTCTCAGCTCGGTGTGGAAATTGTCATATAAGGGAAATAACACAAAAAAAATGCTCGTTTGAGAATCCAAATTGTGAATTTTGGTCATAACAGGAACTGACAATAAAATAGTTTCACCTTCTATGTGTTTCATGGTGGTTAGAAGCCACTTCTTAGGGATAGGTGAGAAATAGTGATGGCCGAACTTCCCCAAGAAGCTAAAATAGTCAGTCGTCCGCCTGTTCGCAGGCAGATTCAAATTCACCGACTTTTGGAAGTCATTGGAAGTGACGTCACATCTAGTACCTGGAATGCATAGTTCCTGGTTGCGATTGACGTCACTTCCGGTTTTTGGAGCCGGCTTTTCACTGCAAGAGCGGCTTCTCTCCTCAGTGTCTTCCGTGAAAAGATTCTTCCTCCGGCGGGATGTTACTGCTCCTGATCCTGTCAGAGGAAGAATAGTGAGCTCCTTCTCGCTGGCGAACCGGGCGGGTTGGACACCCGTACTGCTCGCCGGCTAGGAGTGCGAACACCATCACTAGTGAGTAGTGTCACCTATGGATCTGCTACATACTCAGCAGAGAGACACTCCTCACCTTTTTTTGAAGAAGTGTCTTCTAACCGCCAAAAAAACACGTACAAGTGTAAATTTTTGTTGTGAACTTATAAAATTTGTCAAAATCCAAAATGTGGGCGCCTCAAATGAGCCTTCTATCTGTCATTCCTCTTATATGACGACGTGTTGAGTCCACAAAAGTTCTTACATTTTTCAAATTCTCCCATGCCAGTCAGAATACCCCACAAGCCACATGGCACACCTGTTTTCATGGAAGGCAGCACCCGAAATGCATCTATTTCTTTTCCTCAGTCCAGGAAGGTGTCCTCATTGTTGGCGGCCAAGTGGGTATGGCCGTGCTCTCCATGGTTTCCTCTTAGGCATCCATCGCTTGACAGCCACAGAAAACACAGCCAAGTTGTATAGATTCCCCCACCACGGTCCTTAAGGTGCCTTTGTTTAGACCCTTTCTTTTAATGGACTCGATTCATTCCTTCCGGGACGGAAACTTTTATTCACCGAGACTGAACGTGGGGTTTTGAGCGACAGGCCGATCCTTGGAGTAACTATAGAACCCGGCCATAATGTTTTCCTTTTCAGGCTTTTCACAGACCTTCATTGAAATGATTTTCGCATCATGTTGACCCCCCTCCTTTTTTTCATTCAGTCTTCTCCTCGGGGAGCGCTTCCCGCCTACTCGGAGTTCAAAGGTCACCAGGGAGCTTTCTCATTAGGGAAGGAAAAAGCAAAGGAGCATTTCTTCAGCTGTTCCTTTCCGCAGATCGCTCGCAGTGGCCTTCAGCGCAGATGTGAAGAGATGCGATGCCTTTACCACTTTTGTGCTACCAACAATAACACCGTCCGGCCAATATCACTAAGAGAAAGTTTTTTTCATGCGTGCACACCCACGGCATATTCTTTTTGTTAGCCTTCTGCACCCAAAAGGAATCCATCGCGGTTCCTGAAGGTTTTTGTTATGGAGAAAAGCTAAGCTGGCAAGAGAACGTTCTTTATACACTGAAAGGCGTTTTTTTGAATTGCATTACATTGGTGCCTTCATGCCAACTATGTCCATATGCCACCCTTCAGCTGTCTTGGGGCCACCCCATGTATTTTCTATCCACTGGTGAGATGCAATCAAGGAACATACGTGTAGATATGGGCCAGATTGATGGCTGCTTTGAGCGCCGTGCACTTACGGCCATCTATCTAGCCCAATGGTTCCCAAATTTCCTTGCAAGGCCCCCTTTTTCTATTTAGGAACACTATTGAGCACCCTTCCCTATTCAAACACATGTTAAGACTGAGGGCCCACGGCCCCCTGGAATACCTTCGCGCCCCCCAGTTTGGAAGCCACTGATCTAGCCCATATCTAATGCAGCCATCCCTGTTTTCGAGCAGAACCAATCAATCCCACTCGAAAACAGGTATATCAGACATGACCCTAAACCATGGTCGATGTCCATTGCTTTGCATTGGGACCGCGAGTCTCCATGCAAAGCATCATCGGAGCATGAGACACAGCAGCACTGTGTCTCCAGCTCCTCCGATATCAGGCAAGCAGCGTGGTGACATCATTGCGCTGCTGCCGGGAACCTCGAACGGCTCCTCTATCAAGCCGCGTGTTCCCTGCTTTAGAGATGGTCGAATTTTTGGACTAGCTGACTTTGTGAGCTGATTGCAAAGCCTCTGAAAATGATATCATCACCAAACTTGCTGGAGATGTAGAGAAGGGATGTGGGAACATTTGAAAAAAATAGTTTTGCTTTAGCACATGTAGTTTTTGCATAAATTAAGTTTAAAATCAAAATCATTATTCAGATTTTCAACATTTTGACTTGACCTTGCACTCAATTTATGCAAAAACTATTTGTGTTAGAGCAAAACTTTTTTTTGCAGTATACCCCCAACTCTTCTCTACATCTCCAGCAAGTATGGTGATGATACCATATTCAGGGGCTTTTGCAATATCTTGAATATAGAATATGAATTTTTACATTTTTGGAGAATATTAGGCCAAACATTCACGATATTTTTGGGATACGAATAGTGACCACGTATCCATAGACGATTTTACATGTTTTTAAAAGACAGTTGTCACATGCCTAGGAAACTGATGTTCACTGTATCTGACTGCTTGACTCTTCGGGTGTATGGAAAAATTAAAAATCATTTATAGAAAATAAATACCACATGTGACCATTCATTTTGAAGGCAATGGCGATGCAATTATATATAATTGATATATGTTTGCAATGCATGGCCATACACATGAATATTCGCGAATATCGAATTGAATATTAGTAGAATTATTCACGGAATATTGTGAATTTGAATATTGCCTATGCCGCTCAACACTATGTCTTAAGCCTGCCATACACCCACAGACGGGTGCAGACAGACGAGCTCCGATGAGCTCTGGAATGCAACGTGATGACGTCATCACGTTGCAATCTGGAGCTGCTTTAATCGGCCGGGCACCCTTTGTGTGCCGGCCATTACCTTCAATGAAGAGGCCGGTCTTCATTGAAGTTAATGGCATCGGCATCGGCATCGGCCAGAGAACATCGGACATGTCCGTTCTGTGGCCGGCCGAGCTGTGGGGCGTCAGGGATCTGTCGCCCCATGTGGGCACATGCCAATTGGCGGCCAATTTTGCCGCCGACCGACGGCGTGAGCATGCACGCCCGTCGGTCAGCGGAAAAACCGGCCGCTAATCGGCGCGTGTATGCCAGGCTTTACCATAAAGACCATGTAGAAAATACTGCTGACAAGGACCTTGCTGGTTGTGTGAAGCAGCGGTCTCTCTGTAGAGGCATTAAGCTTCTGCAGAGAGACCACTGCTTCAGCCTAAAGGTCACAGGTCCCATCCTGCAGCTGCTGGCAGTGACAGGCCTTTCAACTGTTTTTTTTAACCCATGGAGTGCTGTGTGCGCAATTTCAGCACAAAGCATATCAATGAACCACCTGCATGCCCCAGTTCTTACTCAAAGTGTTTTTTTTTTCATTCACAAGTTCCAGAGCGAAAATGTAACTCCCCAATTACCAAGCAATGTGGGTTAGGATTAATTAGCGGTTAATTTCTGTAATGACATAACCTTAATAACTAGCTGTATCTGGAGTCGTTATGTAAATGGGCGATTCGAGGTCAGTTTTCTGGTTTGGGTTTGGTCACTCCATTGAGCAATATAAATACCAGATGTTTAGAAACACCTAAGGATGTGATATTACAACGTAACACCTCTATCAAGGGCTTCCGAAAATAATTACATGCCGTAACAAATAATAATAGACGGATGTTTTAAGGGAGGACTGTTATTGGTGCCCAAAACACCGGATCAGATCATCCTGTTTATATCGAGCCACAGTGAAGGTGTGTCAGCCTGATGTCTTCTTGCAGCTCCTCAACTTAAGTAGACATTTTATTGGCCTAGTTCCATCTACTTATTGTCTTATAGAAAAAGAAAACTTCTCTTTGAAACACAGAAGTAACGTGGTCTACCAGGCCCGTTTCTAGAGTTCCTGCTCAATATCTTAGCTGGCTGCCTTGAGGTCACCATACACCTTACAATCTTTCCATACAATTTCTGTACAATCAACTTTTCTTCTACCAAAACCATGTAATATGAG
The DNA here is from genome assembly GCA_036250615.1 of Ptychadena robeensis. Classification (NCBI taxonomy): domain Eukaryota; kingdom Metazoa; phylum Chordata; class Amphibia; order Anura; family Ptychadenidae; genus Ptychadena; species Ptychadena robeensis. The sequence goes on from CM070038.1 coordinate 94,764,592, forward strand.
GAGCTTTCTAATCCTTCCAATCACTATGTATTCTATCAGGGAGGACCCGGAACTACATAGCAGTGATATATACCTTCCAATCACTGTGTATTCTATCAGGGAGGACCCGGCACTACATAGCAGTGATATAGACCTTCCAATCACTATGTATTGTATCAGGGAGGATCCGGCACTACATAGCAGTGATATATACCTTCCAATCACTATGTATTCTATCAGGGAGGCCCCGGCACTACATAGCAGTGATATATACCTTCCAATCACTATATATATTCTATCAGGGAGGCCACTAGACTACATAGTTGTTGGTAGAGGAAATTGTAAAAGGAAATTGTATGGAGTGATCTAAAGGTGTATGGAGGTCTTAAGTCAGCATCAGGGGGCCCTGTGCAATAACTTTGCATAGGGCCCCATGATGATGAGTTAAGCAGCCTTATTAAGCAGGGGTGCTCTGCCCCCGGAGGCCCTATGACGTGCATACTCCACATATTGAGAGAAACGGCCCTGATAAAGACACAACACAATACTTCAAGAGAAAAAAAGTGGATATAGTTTTTTCCACAACTTACAAAATTTGAATAAAACAACACCTGATCCCTGACAGCCCCCCCCCCCC
>CM070038.1:94787904-94802556 GCA_036250615.1 Ptychadena robeensis
AGGGGGAGAAAGGCAAATCCGAGGCAGCTAATGGGGCGCCGGAGGACCCGGAAAAAGGGGGAATAGGGGTAACGCAGGAGACAGCAGTGAGTCAACAGCAGGCTGTGGTCGCATACCAGGTAGCAACATACATGGACCAGGAGAATGAGTCTGATGCAATGGCAGTCGTAAGCAAGTAAGATCAAGGGACTCCAGGGCATGCATCACAGGTTCAGAATGCAGTCCAGGATGCAACAGACGAACAAGGCAGGCGGAACAAGGGGTAAGTTAAAACATGGTAAGCAGAGGGTCGCTCTAGACCACAGGCATTAATTAGTAACACCAAAAAATGGAACACAGGTAGCCTCACACATAGCAGGAGACATTGGACACTGAGACAATAGTAGGAAAGAGGCAGGAATCCTTTAATACTACATGCATAGAGGAGCAAGATTGTGGTCAGCTAGGACACATGACCAAAAAATAACCGTATTAAAACCCAGTGACACACGCTGGTCCTTTCAGAATGCTGCAAGAAAAGCAACAATCATTTGTATAGGCCACGGCGCCCAGACCGCAGCCCTAACTAGGAGAAGTGCCAGAATTGGGACCTGTGCATATAGAGGTTATATGATTTGAAGCGGGTTAAGCTGTCATCAGGAGTATTACAAGTGTGGTCATATTTAAGGGGGGGGGGTGGGGGGGGTAGGGGGTGACGGGAAGGAGGAGGACTTGGCCATGACCAGCCCTTGTTCCTAAGTTTATTAGCCCTAACCCTAATTGCATGTAGGAGGGAAGTGCAAGGGACTCAGAACCATGGGAAATGGAGAGTTCTATTCCTATCAATGGTTACTGACTAGTGAACAACTAAGAAGGAGGAAAGGAAGGCAACTCCCACTGCCCAACAATAAAAGGAGACGCCAGCTCATCCGAGGAAAATTTTAATATGAACTGGTTTTGCGCATGCAGCAAAAAAAAAAAGATGTGGACATGTATGAAAAGGAGGGGGTAACCGTTTAGTTAAATCATCCAAAACTCAACACGGACCGCACCATGCCCTCTACAGGGACCGACCAACGACACCCATTTAGTTCGAAGGAATTCCACCAACTCTCAAAGTACAAAGCGTCTTTTCCGTTCACTAGGAACTGCTGCCAAAAGGGATGCCGGTAGATAAGAAGATCTGAGATCGGCGGTCTGCCAAACGCATGGTGCCAAAAAAAAACAGGTGTCACCGGCTCGTTATCATGAAGGAGAAAAATATTTTGCTCTACCTTACACTTTGCCTTTATCCTTTTTATCTATGACAAAATAAGTAATGGGGGAAGGCTGCAGACAACGCGATACGGTCTGGAACAATTTATGAGGTAGAGGAAGAGAGTGCGTGGTGGGCGCAAAATGTCTACGCATATTATGACACTGGAGGATCAACAATGACGGATTAGCGGCAGAAACCTGTATGGGGCATAACTCGTGACAGCGTCACTGGGACGACGAGGGGGGGCGTGTACATATGATGGAGGTTCGAGGGGGAATGGTCTGTTTTACAATGTGACAGCGTAAGGTGTGTGACATACTTTTAAAAGTCAGGTGTTGAAAACAATAAGTATGCATGTAATTTGCCAACATGATGATGGGTGCTCAGCAAAAAACTTATTCTTTAAGCTATAGCACAGTTTGAGATTGGATCACAAGGAGGAGGGGGGGGAAAAGAAAAGAAAGAAAAAAGGAAGGGGAAAAGCGATTTTTTTCTCACTAAAATCGCCCGGTGCTAAGGACGGTCATCACGTGTAAGTCCAATCGCGCCAAAAAAACGGCCGTTTGTGGTGCCAGCAGCGGGGGAGTCCGTTTGAGTCCCCAACTGCTCGGTCCTAGATGGACCTGGCAGAGCAGCATCTAGGACCCAGGCTGGGAGCAGAGGGCTGCCAGGTTCACTGATGCTGTCTGTAGCTAGCAGCCTCTGCTCCCCTGAAACGCACGAAGAAGAAGAGGATCTGCTAGCACCCCCCCTTCCTCAGCAACGTTTGGGAGGGAGGGAGCACTCTGCAGCTGCAGACGCTTTTGTGGTTCTCCGCCCCGCAGAATCCCCCGGAGCTGAGAGACTACCCGTACTTTGACAGGGTCCTCTTGTCCCTCCATCCAAAGTATTAAAAACCCATATAAGAATTACGGACATGCCCGTAATGGCTTAGATCGATTGGACGGCGATATACACAGCCCTTTAAGCTTTAGATCCCTGGTAATCAAGTATGGATCATAATCCTTTTTAAATTTAATTTATCAGGCTGGGAGGACTTGGGACCTTACAGTTACAGGGTTCTACTGGATCCGGTCAATTTAAAAAAAACCCATTTTGGCCCCAAGGTCCGAAAAGTTTTGGCACCGGCCCAATAGATATCACTACCTAGCGCCAGACTGCTGTTTGGGCGCTGTTAGGGTGGGTCTTATACATGTCGACTGGCAAATCATTCCCAGCAACACGCTGGTGAGTGTTGTGATCTGCTCCGGCTGCACATTCGTCGCAATTATTCCCCTGGCCAAGCGCATGAACCGTGCAGTTTATCCCACATGTAGACTAGCTAAGCACATAACACTGTCGTGCTTCCATGTCCGCTGATCTCACGCCCATCCGCGATCGTCTCCGGCATCTCTCAGGATCTGAGCTCCGATCGAGCGGACCAATTAAGTGATCCGAATCGCTAGCTACCACCTAGGATGTCCGAGCTGATTCCGGGACGGATCCGTGTCGCGTTGGTCCACCGTCACAAGGTGGGCAACCTTCCCGCCAGATCTGTGCGTGGAATCAAGTCTTTGAGCCACATTTGGATGTCTGCTCGTCGGACCGCTTCTGAGCCGCGCGGAACGGAGGACCTGATCGATCGGACAAGGTGGGGCTGCACGCATTCCGGCAACTCTCGTTTGGCGTCACGGCGCCCGGAATCGATCGGCCCGGAATCAACAGGACTGACCCGTGTATGGGGGCCTTAAGCCCTTATTCTGATCTGGTGGTCCCCCCACAAGATAGTGGTTATCTCGAATCCGCGCTTGTGGAGCTTGTGGACATGGATTGCGATCTAAAAATCACAATGCGATAATTATTCGCAATGCATGCAAGTCAATGAAGCTCGGATGTTCCACTGTAAGAATATCTGTAATTTCCGTTCCCAAAAATTTGAAATGAATGGAATTGCAAAAACTCAAAAATCACGATGGCAGCGGATATCCAATGATGTACTTGCAAATATTCGCGAAATGGCAATATTCAAGCTAAATATTGGAAAATCAAATATTCGAGCTCAGCACTGCTATGCAATTCCCAGGGCATGTTAATTATATTTGAATGGTCACCATTATAACCTTTTTACACCGTCACATGATATCTGACACTAGGCATAAGCAGTTTCGTATTCGCAAAATATTGCAAATTTTTCATCTAATATTCGCAATATATTTGTACATTTGTGATCTCCAGTCATTATCACCTTCATTGCATAAATTGGCACGTGTACTTCCGGGTAATGTTCCGCGGCCCCCCGTGGTCCTCCACATGCAGCCCCCAAAACCAACCAAACCAAACCAAAAACTGTTAATGCATAGGGCATAGCAATTCAACTGTGAAGTGGTCACACACTGACTTTCCCAGGTCTACATATGGGCACTGCACCCAGGGGCAGGAGGGGGGTGGGTGCTAACAGGTTTTGACTTCGGGATCTGGTCCACCACCTGCTGAGATATGTCGACAGGGGGAGGGTCTGGATCGATGCTTGTCCATAGTGCCGCCCTACAACCACCATAGGCAATTACTGACATATGGGCTTTTTTCTGGGTCATTGATTGACTAAAGTAAGCAAGGAATATGAGGCAATTATTAATGTTTTGCAAGCAGCATGTAACATGGCCAGAACTCTTGGAGTGTTTGTACAAAGTGGACTGTTTGGAGGACATTTAATTGTTCTCCAGATGACCTGGTCACATTGTTCAATATCCACAAACCTCCTACACGTCCATGACCACTGCAGACTCTCACACCTACCTTAGCTTATGTATTTACTACAAATAAAAGGTTTTGGTTTTTTCAATATTTTTTTTAAATTTGCGGTTTACATTTCGGGAATTAATATGGGGGTCAATATAACTCCTATATTCATTGCATTTTTATATGTAATAAAAAATTTTTATTTTTTTTGCTTTTTGTGCTTTGGAAAGGGATTGATTGGTTTGAAATTGATCTCACTGCATGGTAGTGCACACTCATCGATCTGGCAAAAATTTATGCATGTACGGCTACCCTAAAGGTACACGATTTGCGCGTTCCTGCCGGATCGCATGGTGATCTGACATGTCGGCAAATTCCCAGCTAATCCCATTGCTTTGCATTATACTATGCCATCCCATAGAAAGAGATGGCCGGCACACAAAGAGTGGCCACCGATCAGCTGAGGGGCCGGATGCAGCATGATGACATCATCACGCTGCAGTCGATCCCTCATCTATAGAGGGAGAATCGCCTCGTCTATGGCTACCTTAAGCCTTCTATCCTTTATATGGATCTTAATTACTTGTTAAACTCTAAGATCTCTAACTATATACTTGTGATGACTCTTAACCTCCTGGGCGTTACGCCCGAAGCCAATACAGGCACAGTTTAATCTTAGATCAAACTGCAGCCGTGGCAGGATCGGGTGCAATCCGTGAGCCTACGGGGTTTCTGCATAGCTGCAAGCTCACAGGGCTTTTCTGGCCCGAGTTTTCGGCGTCATCAGTGACGTTGAAGGGGGCGGTGGGGTTGGCGCCATAGACCTCCATGTAAATTGAGGGGGTGCCACTTTTCCCCACACACACCGCCGGCATTGAATTTACACCGGGGGTGTGTAAAGAGCTGGGAGGACAGGGATTGACTAGGCAGCTGCTTTTCGCGCCATGAAAAATGTCGCTTAAAGCCTGTAAAGCCCAGGAGGTTAAAAAAAATTCTGCCAAATGACCAACATATCCCCTTACATATCACCAAGCTGTTAACTTTGCTAACACACCTTAGAGCTCATTCACATTGTTGTTTCTGTTTCAGAATTAAGTCTGCTTGCCAATTATACCATTCTCATTGGTTAGTGGTTGGCAATTGTCCATCATCTGCTGTCACAATGTGAGGACGAACATCGGCCAGGTCCATTGGCGAAAAGGCGGATCGGACTTCCGACGTCCGCCTGTTCCCGGGGAGATTCAAATTCCCTGCCTGTTCGCAGGGAATTTGAATCGGAAAAACCGCAAGTGATGTCAGTCGACATGGTCTCGATTACCGGACATGACGTCATTGACCTCACTTCCGGTTTTCGGAGCCGCTTTTTTGCTAGAAGACTGGGTTCTCTACCTGGTCTCTAGTGGAAGAACTCTTTCTGCATCTGATCATACCTGTCAACCATGCCGTTTTGGTTGGGAAAGTCACTTTTTTTAAGTGTCTTTCCCAGACAAATCTGGTTTTCAATAAATCCCAGATTTTTTTAAATTGGAGTAATTGAGGAGGAGGGAGGCTTTACTCTCTGTACTGACATCCCACCCCGCACATCATCTGCACAAGTGGGGTGGGAAGTTTGTACAGAGAGTAACGCTTCTCCCTCCTAGTTAGCCAGCTAATAGGAGGGGATGGTAAACCTTGTGATGCTGGAAGTGATGTCCATGACGTCACTTCCTGTATTTGGACCCAGGAAGTCCAGCACAAGAGCCAGTCCGCATACTGGAAGTAACATCAGTGACGTCACTTCCTGGCAGTTTTCCCTTTTTTCAGAAAGGGAAACGTTGACAGGTAACGCCCTAATGAAACCATAATGTATATGACTGTATTATATTTTCCACATCTGTAGGGGGCTTGTATACAAAGCAAATTGAGAATCCTTCGTAAAGGTACCCATACACGTTGCGATTTTTCGTGGACCGATTCGATATTCGATTTCGACTCCCGATTTTTGCTTTACTGCTATTTTCAAAAGTCGGTCTGATGTGCGATTTTTCACCCGATTTTTCGGCCGATTAGTCACCGGCCAACCGACCGATCGACCAGTTTTATCAGGAATCTTTTAAATGTCTCTTTTAAATGTGGCCGACCGACTGAAAATTACAGGCATCATCATTCGGGACCCGACCGACTTTTCGGCCGATTTTCTAAAAACAGCATCGGTCGGACTACATTTGCATGTTACGAATCCCGAACGATCGACCTACCCGACCGTCCGGATATGTCGGAAGGGCTAAAATCGCACGAAAAATCGCAACGTGTATGGGTACCTTTAGGCAGCATTTAAAGAGCTGAAAATGATCATTTAAATCCTCAGCGTTTACCCAAAACAGTTGGGCAAGCCCTTAAAGGTGGACAGCCCATGAGATTACTCCCCCACTAGGCTTAGTATATGAATTTACAGTGGTATACCCTATTTCATATTAGGTTTACGAAGAGAGGAACGGTGGTCAGAGGGGCAAGCCCCAGGGAGGAAGGAGAGGGGAGGACTGCAAGCTGGGAGGGGAGGACTGCAAGCTGGGATGACAGCTGCCTCACTAATTTCCTGGAGCGATCCAGCAGATTATTTCATTGAAGGTATGAGGGGAAAAAAACTCCCAGATTAAAAGCTATGAAAAGAAACTTCCTGAATGAGAAATTTATGCACAGATGATAACAGGAATGAGAGGGAAAACTCCCAGATTAAAAGATATAAAAGAAACTTCCTGAATGAGAAATTGATGCACAGGTGATAACAGTGAATGGGTCTTCTTGATAAAGGGACGAAACGCGTCGAAGGTCACTCCCATACACAGCTTGGACATCACCCCCGTTGTTGGGGCTACTATTTGAAGAAAAAATTTATAAGGACTGGCTATATCTGTATATCAACAAATTGCTTGTTTTTTTGTAAAAAAAAGAATATATGTATTTTTACCCAAAAAAATTCAAATGTGAATCTTTTTTAAGTATTTCATTGTGTCATATATTGATTGAAAAGGCACCTTCGGAAACCCCCATCATATTATGTAATATATGATCCTCTATCCATAGATTCGTAAAACTCCTCACTATTTGGTGAGGAGGAGGGAGGGTGCCATTTGTACTCTAACCTCCGATATAGCGCAAGCCACAAAACACAATACATTATTAGGTTTATGATATATCACAGGTGTGTGGAATATCATTATTTAACATTGAGTATTTTTCTGCTCTGCGGCTAAACGTGGCCAGGATTACATTTCAGGTCTGGGACATGCAAGCGTTGTCTGACAATTCATGGTGGTCTGCAGGTAGCTACCCACAAATGGAATCAACACCCCCAGCCAGGGCCCCTCGGCGTAGGGGTGCCTGACTGGGGCAGGATGCAGGGAGAAACGTCGGCGTGTTAAGATGCTGGTGACGTCAGGAGCCGGACCAGAGGTGACGCAGCGGAAGGGGGCGGAGCCGCGTGGGCTTAAAACCCGGCGGCGGAAGTCCCTGCCCCTCTTTCAACAGAAGAAATCGGACTCGCCCTCCCTACTGTATTGGGGGTGTAGCTGGGGGGGGGGGGGGGGATTGTGGGTGTTGTAAGGGGCTTTTATTTTTTTTCTTTATGGACGGCGTCCATAAAGAAGAAGCGGTGGCAGTGTTAGGGTGACCTTTACATTGGGCTCTTGCTGGGTCAATGACCCGTTTGGTTGTTTTTTGGGGTTTTGACTGGGATTTGACTGGGATTTCGTTGCTGTGGAAGGAGCCAGTGCACCGGTAGTACCCACTGAGCCAGTAGTTTGGGGCCAGTGGCTGGTACAGCAGAAAATTGTTGGAGAATTGTGTTATCGTTGAATTGTTATTTAATTTTGTATGCGTGTTGTTAATAAAGTTTTGTACCCACTTAAAATTCCAGATTGGTGTCATGTGTAGTTATTTTAAGGATAAGTGGGTAATGGTGGTAGGGCTGTGGGTGAGGTAGTTAAGGGGAGAGTATGGCGTGGGAAGTGATGTTTGTTCTGCTTGTTCTCCCTCTCTCTTCCCCCCTTTTTTCTCCTCCCTTCTCCGCAGGTCAGCCCTGCCCAAGTCAGAAGATATACACTGGAGACATTTTTAGCACCTTTAAATTGGACATATCGTTGATCCCTTCTTCCATGACAAGCTTTCAATGGAAGCCTTTGCTGTTGCCTATAAAGCCTTGGATTGTCTCCTAATCCAGCCAAAATCGTCACCTAATGTCTAGGATACCTTAACATCAGTTTGTAAAACCATTTCTCCTTTGTGGGCGGATGACAGCGCAGGGTGACTTTGAAGCTTGCTAAACTTAGTAACCTAACTACTTACCACTGATCCCCAGTTCCACAGACTCTAGGCTGGTGATTGCACCCTTCTATATATAGTTGATCTCCAGGAATTTGTTGTATGTCACAGTGGACTTTAATAAACTTGTAAATTATTGGTTATGAAGTGCTCAGTGTGTAACAGACTCTTGTAAAGTCTCTAAAACATCTCTTCTAGTCCTTCTATACCAGACTGGGGATTTGGAGTGGTCTCGTAACAAAGCAGCAATGAGGTGAGCTGTACAGGTCGTTAAATATCTTGTCTGTGAAGGTTCTCCGTCCTCCGGGTCATTGGATATCTTACATTTTTGTGCCCATAATTAGTTGCAATAAATCTATGAAGGTTCTCATTCTCCCCTCATAATACATTGATGATGTAGATGAGCATTCTACTACTAAGAAGCATTGATAATGGCCAACTGCAAAATCTACTACACATTGGTGAAGTCCGGTAAATCCTGTTTTTGTATATAGGTATCTTGACGCCTTAGGTACTTCTGAATTATGACTTCCACCCATTGTATGAAGTGAGTACATGATATGATCATAACAAGATGCACAGGACCATAAGGCTATGTTTCCACAGCATTCTGGGCTTCAGCACCCCCTGCGTTACTTAGTGCATTACTTGATGTGGATGCTGACAGACATGGGCATGGCTTACCACACTGAGAGTTGAGCCGATCCTCCGGCAGAGAGGTTAACGCAGGGCACTACGTCAACCTTTGGCCGTGGATCGGCTCAATGCCTTTTAAACAATCAGTGCAGTAAGGGTATGTTTCCATAGTGTTATGGGCTCCGTCGACACCCCCTGCGTTAAGCGCATTCCTTGATGGGAATGTCAATGTAGCCCATCCATATAACCTGCCTACCACACCTGCTGTTTCCACGGCATTGAGCCGGTCTGCAAGCTGGTTGTTGACTTAGTGCACCGTGGAAACATACTCTAAGACACAGCATTGGGTGGGTAATCAATGTAAAAAAATTACTCGCATACATACTCAATCTAGCCTCTCAACAGTGTCTCCACTAAGTGTGAATATACCAGTATTTATTTGGGAGGAAGGGCAGCCGTAAGAGACAGAGACTTTTAGAGAGTCACATAGACTTGCTTCGGCTCTCAGCGCTGCCCCTTCTTCCATGTTAATACCAGCATACAGCATGTTTTAGCAAAGGGAAGGCACTGACAGTCTCATTCTGATGAGTCTCATGCAGGGCTCTCAGCAGTGCCACCTCTCTTGTGGAACATGCTGTATTCTGGTATTTATTCTGGAGGAGGGGCAGCCTCTATATGACTCTGGAAGTCTTCTAATACCAGTATACAACAAGTTCCAGAAGAGATGAGTCTTGTCTCTTGTCTGCTGGAACATGCTGTATACATTTATATTTGCATAATAGGACGAACATGTGCATCACATAGAGTGAAAAAGGCTCTGTGGGGTATGCTTTTTATCAGTGGTTCCCAAACTGGGAACACAATAACACACTGTACTTCCTTCTTCCTCATGAGGTTGTGTTGAGAAGTGAGGAAACACAAATCAGTAATAATTGTACATTGAAGAATCAGAGGCTATGTTCAGATATACAAGTGGTCACCATGAGGGAGGACAGGTTCTCCTGAGAAAATTTCTACAAAAGAACTCATGGCGAAGATCACAAATGATCAAATAGAACTGCTCTGATTGGCTGATCCTGATCGGATCAGATGACCCTGACCTGCCAAAGGCCCCCAAACACTTAAGCCTGCCATACACACGCCGATTAGCAGCCGATTTTGCCGCTGACCGATGGGCATGTGCGGCCGGCAAACGCTGTGTGCCCACAAATGGGGCGACAGGGGGGCATGTGCGGCCGGCAAACGCTGTGTGCCCACAAATGGGGCGACAGATCCCTGTCGCCCCACAGCTTGGCCGGCCAGAGAAGTACATGTCCGATGTTCTCTGGCCGATGCCGGCCGATGCCATTAACTTCAATGAAGACCGCCGTCTTCATTGAAGGTAATGGCCGGCACACAAAGGGTGCCAGCCGATTCCGTCAGCTCGAGATTGCAGCGTGATGACATCATCACGCTGCATTCCAGAGCTCATTGGCACTGGTCTGTCGGCCCCCACTCAGTGGGTGTATGGCAGGCTTTAGCGAGCCGTGGGCACTCGTGGCCATCTGCAAATTCAGCCACGGATTGCGGGTGCCCACATGTGGCGAAAGGACCTGTTGTCCCAAAGCTTGGTCGGCCAGAGAACAGACATGTCCGTAAATCTCTGGCCGATGCCATTACCCTGAAACCCTGATTACCCCTCAAAATAACAGCCGCCACACAAAGGGTGCCCGCTGAAACTCTGAGCGATGGAGAGCAGCGCGATGATGTCATCACGTTGCACTCCACAGCTTATCTGTTGGCCCCCACTCGCTACGCCTTAAGTTCTCCTTTTCTAGAACTTGCCTTCTTTAGTCACCATACCTGGAAAGGGGATTCTTACAGGAATAAATACATTTTAGCTCAGAGATATGGAAGACATTTATCATATATTATATTTGTGGCTTTTCGGTTACAATGTTATGTATATAAACATACACTTAATGTATTGTACAGCGCTGCGTAATATGCTGGCGCTATATAAATAAATGTTAATAATAATAATAATTGCAGATCTAATAATCTAATAATCCTTGCAGATCTTGGAAATGTGCATGTTGCCCATTCATTAACCCAGAAATACAACCGATTTTACCTAATGGTTACAAATTTAATCCCCGTCACTTTGCTAATTGTAAAACTGAAGGGGTGGTGTACTTAATTACCTGTATATGTGACGCCTTTTATATTGGAAAAACTAAAAGACCATTACAAGAAAGGATGTACGAACAAGCCAGATACGGGACCGTTGGTGATCCAACAACACCTATAGGTAGACACATTGCGACTTTCCACCATCACCAATCACAATGTTTAAAAATTATGGTACTGGACCGTGTCCATTCCCACATCAGGGGAGGGAACACCAATCAACTTTTACTTCAAAAGGAATCCCGTTGGATCCAAATAATGAAAGCCACTTCCAAACCAGGCCTTAATGAACAACTTAGTTACAAATGCTTTCTACCTACCTATTGATTCCCCCTAGGCTAATGTTCACACATCCCTTATGATAATACTAACGACAACAATAATAATACCAACGACAACAATAACTAATAACTTAAATATTAACCTTAACATCTCTCAGCCTATCACTCAAATTCTTTTTGACTCCTGCTGTATATCATGTATGTCTCCTAAAGGGCCCAGTTGAGCCCCCATGTGTAATTAACCCCTAATACTAGCTTAACGCTTACTTAATACCTCTGTACCCGTTTATTGAGCTATTTCAGACAATGTGTAAACCACTGTCATGTAAATAATTTACACAATTTGAATGCTTATATATACAACTCTGTTTACATTCTATAATTTGTTTATGCTGGCACGTTAGATCCTCAGGTCATGACTATCCAGGTCCCAGATCATTATCTAGGCTAGGGCTAATTAATCATTAGCCCAAGATTCCTTATAAATTTCTGTTGGATTTTTATACCTATGAATTTTACCTCCCACTTACGCTGATCCCTCTACCTGTAAATAATCATGTCTAGACACCCTCCTATACTGAAGGGGGGGGGGGGGCAAATATTGGCGCTACGGACACCAATGTGCTGGATGAATGGGGTCACTATTGTGTCCTCATATCATCTGGCCATATAGAGCCATCCAGACAGGGACCGAACCGGAGACGTAGCAAGGGATGCTATCCCAGCAGATCGGCGCCTGGGCAGTGGGCATGGTCCAGTCCAGAGACGGACGCGCCCACCTGTCAGCCGCCCTCTGTGTTTGCACGCCGCCAGGTTGCCCTGGCAACCGGGATGTGCTCTGCGGTGTCCGTACGCGGTGAAGGGGGATGCGGGCTGATGACGTCATGGGGGCTGCTTGCCTCCGTGTCCGGCGCGCGCCCCTCGTCACCGCGGCGGGGAGCATAAAGCAGATCAATACACGGTCCTCCACGTGGTGCAGTTCACCTGACTGGGGAGTACGTTGGACTCATATCCACTAATAGTAAGTTGACACGCCGATATGCCTACTTTGTTCAGTAAAGTTACAGCTTACCTTATGTCTGATTATGCTTTGCATTCATCTTTGTACCCCATTAGCCGCGATACCTATCTACCTAAGCATACTTGTTTAACGGTCTACTCCTTACGTGAGTTATACTCCCCTCACCCCCCACGCATATCTCTCTGGTTTTTACATATTACTTGATATCTCCTACACGACAAAGCACCCCGACCCCTACCGAAAGAACCTTCACGTTAATATTGGGATTCACTCCGCACCCATCTCACATCACCTCCACCTCACTACTCACTTACCCAATACTTTGATTTGCTCCTAGGAGATTCTTTCACAGCATGTTTTGTTTTTTCACTTTCACACCCGAATATTCCCTAACCTATCCACACACACCCCATACCTCAAATCTACCCCACACATTAATACCCTTTATGGGCTAATAACCTCACCCAGCACGGTCATTTGGGTGTCACCTTAATCTAATTTTTACCCTAAACTCTACCCTCTTTGATATATTTACCCTATGCCTACCAGGCTCTCACCACCGCGGTTTAGGCGTGTGATCGGCTGCTCCCCGTCCGCCAAGTTTAACCTCGGGATTGCAATTCTTGCAATCTATATGTCAGAACTGATTCCTTACGTGTAAGTAATACACACATTACCATGCTACGGCTCTACTCTGGCGAAATATATATTGAACCCTCCAACAAGTAACCTCATTGTACCAACAGAACTCTACACTCGTAATTTTTGTATCCCCTGATGAAGAAATCGAAACGTGCATCGGGGTACCTTCATTCTGATCAAATACCCAAGGTTTCATTAAGCCTGGATTTTTTGAAAGGGACCATGTTCAGGATGATCTGAGGACAGTGCACCATGCAATCTATACCTGACGTCGTCTGTTATTTGATTTATGGACTATAAATGATTTGATTTTTTATCACCATTGGACATGTTTACTTATTTATGTATCACAGTGTGGTTTAGCTGACCGTTAAAGTTCCCTAGCCTCCATTCATTTGGAGGACATTGTTGTGTCCATAGAGTGTCGACTGTCAATACGGCCTACATTCGCAGGATACTCCCCCCTTCTCTCTATATTTTTGGGATGTTGGTCGGTTCATGGTGACAGGGAATTTATCTTTTCATAATAATAATAACATAGTGCACACACACACACCTTTCCCCCGGGGACACATTCTAAGCTCGCCCCACGCTCGCCCCCACACTCGCCACGTTCGCCTCCACGCTTCCTGTCCTGGCAGCCGTCCGCTGATGTCAGGAGGTGATTATGAAAGTCCTGTCAGGCTGAATTCGCAGCAGTGTGTAACAAATGTTGCATCAGCCCAGGTTAAGGCCAAGATAAAGAAGGGAGGCCGGTGCCAAGGCAAACAACAGGCAGACAGCTTGTTTGAAGAGGTTAAAAAAAATGAGTAATCATCAGAGCCAAGTCTAATCTGCTACAGGGCAGAAACAACGGACCTGGGGTTGGCTGATCCTGGAAGACCCCAGGTCATGGATTAAGGGGGGTATACATAATATTTTGTGACTTGTAGATCTCTACTTTAACTCTTTCCCTGGTATGAAATAGTGATGAGCTTGATTACGAGATTTGCGAGTTATTCACAAGTTTTGTGAATATGACGGCAGATATTTGTCATTTCCAATATTCAAGATATTATGCGAAGCTTATGGCTACGAATTGCAAAAATAAATAACACATGTGACCATTTATTATGAAGGTAATGCAAATATATTTTCGCAACACATAGCCATACTCTCGATTATTGCGAGTATCGAATCAAATATTATTAGAATTATTTGCGAAATATTGTGAATTTGAATATTGCCTATGCCGCTCATCACTTGTGTGATATTGGATGTTCTTGACTATTGACTATGGAGTCTATACTGTGCTAGAATGTTGTAGAGAACAATGTGATCGTTCAGCAGAGGTCCAACACACCCTATGTCCAGGGGTAGTCCTAGCCTACCTGGCGATCACCCCCCCTTCAGCACCCTGATGTCAAAGGAGGGGCGGGGGGACTATCGATCGGGGGTTAGCAGATTGTAGTTAGGGGTAGTGATGAGCAGCATAGGCAATATTCGTATAAGCAATAGAATTTGCTAAACATCGCAAAGTTTTCACCTAATATTCTCAATAAATTTGTAGATTACGAAGATATAGCACTATATTTGAGATCTTCACGTTGTTGTTGTTGTGGGAGCGGGGGTGGTGGAAGCAGTGTCTGACCAGGGGGGTGGTGGTGTTG
>CM070038.1:94820815-94838438 GCA_036250615.1 Ptychadena robeensis
GTAAATAATAGAAACTAAAGGGAAGGGAGGAGAGAAGGAAGAAATTAAAGCAAAGGAATTTCGGGGAGAGGAAGAGGATAAGAACATTACAGGAGAGGAATGAAAGGAAAGGAAGAAGAGAGGAGAAAAGGGAAGGAATAAAAAGGAAAAGGGAGAGAATTTCGGGGAGGGAATAAGAAGGGGGAAGAAAAGGAAGGAAGAAGAGGGGATAAAGAGGAAAAAAGAAAGGGAGGGCAAGAAAAGGTGATGGGAAAAGAGGGATGCAATAAAAAGGAAAAGGAAGAAATTTAGGAGAGGGGAAGAGCACAAAGAGGAAAATGAAGGGAGAGGAACAAAAGGGAAGGAATAAGAGAGAAGAAAAAGGGAAATAATAGAAACCGGGGCAAAGGGAGGTCATGAAAAAGGGGAGGGAGGAAATTAAAAGCAAGGGAGAAAGGATAGGGAAGGAAGCAGAGAGGAGAAAAAAGGTAGGATGGGGACCAAAGAAACGAAGGGGAAGAAAAAGTGAAGGGAAGAGATCAGAAAAGAAGGTAGCAATAAAAAGGAAAAGGAAGGAATTTAGGGGATGGGAAGAGAACAGAGAGAGAAATGAAGGGAGTGGAACAAAAGAGAAGGAATATGAGAAGAGAAAAGAGGAAATAATAGAAACTGAGGGGAAGGGAGGAGAGGGTGAAGAAATTAAAAGGA
The DNA here is from genome assembly GCA_036250615.1 of Ptychadena robeensis. NCBI lineage: Eukaryota > Metazoa > Chordata > Amphibia > Anura > Ptychadenidae > Ptychadena > Ptychadena robeensis. Next base: position 94,821,503 of record CM070038.1, read on the forward strand.
AGGGCATTTCAGGGAGGGGAAGAGATAAGAAAATAACAGAAGAGAAAGGAAAGGGAAGGAAGGAAGAAGAGAGGAGAGAAGGGAAATTAATAGAAAAGAATGCAAAGGGGAGGGAGGGAAAGAAATGGATAGAGGAGATGTAAGATGATAAGTGGAAAAAGTAGGGAAGGAAAGGGAATTTAAAGAGAGAAAATTATATAGAAGGATATGACTGGTTTGACAACTTCCCCTCAGCTAAAGAGCAGTGTTTTTGAGATCCTCCATACAGAAACAGATCACTGAACCTGTTAATATTCATCTGTTCCTCTGTTATCAGGTATTTTCCTTTATTGTTGACTCTTCCCATGAAGACACAAGGACTGTAGCGGTTGGTCTCAGCTTTATCAGCCAAATATCTCCAATCCTGGGTGCTGTGTGGGTGACATGGTAATGCGCTGAGCTCCTTTTGCAGGGAATTATCACGCAATAAGGAAGGGAAGATGTAGGGAGAGCCAGAACAGGAACTGGGAACATTTCTGACGCCATACGCAATGCAGCAGTTGATGAAGTTTATGAAAACAGCCCACATTTGTAATCACATGCCCCAGAGAGTGCTCTACGTGACATCCACCGAGTCCACCAAGCGTGCCAAGGCTCCCGTTTGCGCTAACGTAAAGAGAGGCTGATGGACGGACATAACAGAGCAGCATGTGTCTGTGAGCTAACAGATAACCATGCTGGTGCCCTGTCAGACACTTGAGTAGAAAGGCGAAGCCTGACGATTAACTCCTTCCGAGAAGAAACTCTGACCACAACTGAGATATGAACTTTGTTGGGTCCTCATTTCCATCTCAGTGGGCCGACTCCTGGGACAACTCATACAAAAATAAACTTGATGGGTGTCAATATAAAAGAGAGAGCAATACCAGACAGGCTTTATTTATAAAATTATGTAGACAGCCCTTAATACCCTGTTTCCCCGAAAAAAAAGGTATCCTCCTAAAAATAAAGCATCCTCCGAAAATAAGGCACCCCCGAAGATACGGTACTGTAACTCTGGACAGGGAGGGTCAGAGAGAGCAATAAAAATGACACAGGAGGATCAGAAGGGGTAATCCCCCCTCTGAGTCTCCTGTGCCATTGTGATTCCCCCCTCTGATCCCACCTGTGTCATTTTAAGTGATCGCCCCACCCTGATACCCCAGTGCCGTATTCATCTTCATGGAAAAATAATAGATTTATACATAAGGTATCTATAGATAGATACAGTAAACAGGTGGTTCTAATGGCAGACAATAGACTGATACATAACTTATCTATAGATAGATACAGTATATAGATAGGTCTATAGGTAAACATATAATAGACTGGTACATAAGGGATCTATAGATATAATGTATGGATGGGTCTAGAGGTAGATGAATATGGGATCTATACATCGATATAATGTATGGATTTGGTCTATAGGTATTCACGGACATATGCATAAGGGATCTATTTATTATCCATATATATAATATATAATTATTATCATGTATTTATATAGTGCCAACAAATTAGGCAGCGCTGTACAATAAATTAAAGTTGAGACAATACAAGAAGGAACAGGTTGTAGATAGATATAATGTATAAATAGGTAATGTAGACAAATACATAATAAATATATACATAAGGTATCTATAGATACAGATAGGTCTAATGGCAGAAAGTAGACTGATACATAAGGGATTTATAGATAGATACAGTATACTGATAGGTCTAATGGCAGACAGTAGACTGATACATAAGGGATCTTTAGATAGATACAGTATACAGATAGGTCTAATGGCAGACAATAGACTAATACATAAGGGATATATAGATACACACAGTATACAGAAAAGTCTAATGGCAGACAATAGACTGATACATAAGGGATCTATAGATTGATACAGTATACAGATAGGTCTAATGGCAGACAATAGACTGACGCATAAGGGATCTATAGATTGATACAGTATACATATAGTTCTAATAGTAGACAATAGACTGATACATAAGGGATCAATAGATAGATACAGTATACAGATAGGTCTAATAGTAGACAATGGATTGATACATAAGGGATCTATAGATAGATACAGTATACAGATAAGTCTAATGGCAGACAATAGACTGATACATAAGGGATCAATAGATAGATACAGTATACAGATAGGTCTAATGGCAGACAATAGACTGATACATAAGGGATATATAGATACATACAGTATACAGATAGGTCTAATGGCAGACAGTAGACTGATACATAAGGGATCTATAGATACATACAGTATACAGATAGGTCTATAGGTAGACATATAATAGACTGGTACATAAGGGATGAATAGACAGACATACATATACTGTATATACTGACTATACGCTATCTAACCCCTGGTCACCATGTGTCATTAGCTGACTATATGATAAATCTCCATGTTTGTGAACACCTCCATTAACCTCTATTTGTCAGGCTTGCTGTCACCCCATGTACTGTTCCAATCATTGTACACACAGCACTCCTGCACTGACCTGACCAACACTCCACAAATATTTTCTTCTGCTCACAGCACTGGAAGCATTCAGCCTGCAGATGATATTAAGCAGACCGGTTCGCCTTCACCTAACATAACCTGAAGGATTTCCCTGTCATATACACTAATACACAACTCCATGACTATGAATGATGCCAGCCATTGTAAACACACCACAGATCTGTAAACACTGGACAATATAAAGCCTCCTTGCTGTACCCCTAATTGTAAATATAAAGCCTCCTTGCTGTACCCCTAATTGTAAATATAAAGCCTCCTTATGGTGGGTGGAGGGTCATGGCGTAAGCCCAGTAAGATAACTTGCATCATCAGAAATAAAGAAGATGCCAATGCTGATCTTAATATGAAAATGCTAGTTGCCTGGTTGTCTCTGGTTCCACCTGCAGCAAACAGAACAAATGGAAAGTTAGTGAAGTTGGAGCACCTGGTTGGTCTACATAACATTGACCATAATCTGTGCACAGAAACCCCGTGGCATATCTACAGAGCTTTTCGAGGTGTCCATATCCAGGCCAATAATATAACATGTTTGACTTCATTTCCATACAAATGTGCACCTCTTCCTGACAAAGAACCCAAATATTTCCTAAAACTACCATTTTGGTGTTTCAGCTTTTACCCCACCCATTCTACTGATCACCAACATTGACAGTGCCACCCTGTGCCATCTCATAAAAGCTGGGACCTAGATTGGTGTAGCCCATAATGATATCCTACTTACTGTATTTCCCCGAAACTAAGACAGTGTCTTATATAAATTTTTGCTCCCAAAGATGCCCTATGTCTTATTTTCAGGGGATCCATGAAGAAGAATATGGCACTGGGGTATCAGGGTGGGGGGGGTCACTTAAAATGACACAGGGGGATCAGAGGGGGAACTCAAAATGGCACAGGAGACTCAGAGGGGGGATTACCATTTGAGTAACCCCTTCTGATCCTCCTTGGTCATTTTGATTCCCCCCTCTGATCCCCCCTGTCCAGAGTTACAGTACCATATCTTCAGGGGTGCCTTATTTTCGGGGGAATGTCTTATATTTCAGCGTGAGGCAAAAAAGGGTGCCTTATTTTTAGGGAAACCGGGTAACAGTCATATTTGTTTTGTTAGACATAGTGTAGAAGGACACGTGGAATACGATTGGAATACGACCAAAATCGCGGATTTTTGTTTCGATCACAAAACACAGGAAAGAGTCATATAAAAATGTGTCATTGAATACAATCGCCCGACCAACATACACAATGCTACGATATAGTATATAGTTCGATCATTTTACAATTTACAATTTACGAAAATTTTCCAACAGTTCCGATCACTTTCTGATCCATGTTTTGATTGGTATTGAACTATTTGCGCTGATCGAACCATGCGTGCAGTATACGATTTAAATCCGATCGATCTAACCTTTAATCGTTTAGGGTCGATCGAACGCTAAAATCGAACCGTGTATGCCTAGCTTAAGACATCCCCCAAAAATAAGACGCAGGGCATTTTGGGAGCAAAAATTTATATGAGACACTGTCTTATTTTTGGGGGGAAACACAGTACCATTGAACCAACGCATTTCACATATACAAAGGCTTCATCAGGGTGTGCTTCCAAATGTAAACAGATATACTGGAGATAAACGCTGTCCCCCTAATACACGTTTTTTGGTTATCGTGGTTATATACAGAATCGTTTGGTTTCTTTATGTTAATGTAGGAAGGTGCAGGCAGTGTATAAGACCTGCTAAGCATTCAATGCCATGTAGCCACACACACTTTCAGGCATGGCATGTGCCACATCTCTTGCCCGCCCTGAGGCGTCCATCTGACACAAATAGACTGTAAAGCCAGCAAGTGACTATTGCCATATAGAACCTGTATCTCAGTCATGGAATGGCATGGCAGGGTACCAGCACCACACCGCAGAACCCAAATGTGTCACAGCTGGCACTCCTGGCATCGGCTTTGGCTTCTGCCTGGCAGGGTTCTCAGTGCTTACACTGAAAAGTGCAGATTGTCATTGTGCTTGCTGTTGTCAAATGGCAGCAAAGTTAAATTTCTGGCCGCTCACAACCTTGTCATCTCTACTAATATAAAACACATCCCAAAATCAGCCAGCCAGAGGCATGTCATACATGGAGGCAGGTGTCACCTGTAACGGGAAATCAAATATTAAACTAAGAAAAATAATGACAGTTGTGTCCTCACTGGCTGCCACAGCCAACACCCCACTTCTGATTGGCTGCCAAATGCCAGGGGTGGGAACTCACATCATTGTTATATAAAAGATAATTAAGTGGGTGAGCTAATCCTCTCCAGCCCTGAACTACAAATCCCAGCATTGCTTCACTATAGTGAACAGCTACACATCCTGTATGGAAGTTCCCATATGCAGCACCTTACTATTATTATTATTATATGTTAACATAATCATTTCCTACCACAATTGGTCTTCCTATGTGAAAAGGAATAAAATATAAATAATAAATAGAATTTTATTTTGTGTAATGCTTTTATGGAAATCTAAGTGTAAGTGTGTGTGTGTGTGTGTGTGTGTGTGTGTGTGTGTGTGTGTGTGTGTGTGTGTGTGTGTGTGTGTGTGTGTGTGTGTGTGTGTGTGTGTGTGTGTGTGTGTGTGTGTGTGTGTGTGTGTGTGTGTGTGTGTGTGTGTGTGTGTGTGTGTGTGTGTGTGTGTGTGTGTGTGTGTGTGTGTGTGTGTTGCAATGTAATATATGTAAAATAAATGTATATGTAAATAAAGTTTTATGTTTTGTGTAGTTTGTGTATTTTTTATTATTAGTAGTATTATTACATTGCATTATTTTAACATTTCCTACCACAATCTGTCTCCCTATGTGAAAAGGAAATAAATAATAAATAAATATAGAATGTTAGTTCATCTTAATCTCAATATATATATATATATATATATATATATACAATAGAATATCAAGCAAATACATGTATATGTATACTGGATATATAAAGTTTTTTTTTGTGTACTTTGTGTATTTTTTATTATTAGTAGTAGTATTAAATTGCACTTTTTTACATTTCCTACCACAATCTCTCCTCTTCTATATGAAAAGGGAAAAAAAGAATGTATTAAGAATAAATGTATTATATATTTGTTGTATTGCTTCTATGAAAGAGAAGCAATACAACAAGAGAATAACAAAATAATATAATTATATGTATACTGGATAACAAAACAACACACACTAAATAAATATAAATAAATAAATAACTATATATATACCGTATATATCTATGTGTATATATATATATATATATATATATATATATATATATATATATATATATATATATATATATATATATATATATATATATATAATTATACATAATTATACATATACATATATATTATACATACTGTATATAATATATATATATATATATATATATATATATATATATATATATATATATATATAATATGTTAAGTATAATAATTATATTTTTTACTTTTGTGTACTTTTTGTATTTTTTTCACTTTTTGTATTTTAGAATTATTATTAGAATTAGTATTATGATAATCATTAGTATTATTGCTGTTAATAACACACAAGTTTAACTTTTTTCTGCTGACATAAAACAAACATTTCCATTGTGAAACATCCTCACAAAAAAATAAACAAAGTCTACAGTAGAAGAATGTGGAATTCTCCTTAATTTACCCTACAGCACCCCCTGGCATTGCTCTGAGGATCACCAATGTGGGCACAGGGAGAGCAGGAAGCTGAAATATGTTCATGTTAGCATGGAGGGGGCTGCAGAATTATGTGATGTGACACCGGGCAGCCATTGCACCAGTATACCTCCTCTGGACCCCTCTCCGTTGCCCTTTTAAGAATCCTGATCTGGGAGGGGGCGTCTGGTGTGACGTCACTGCCCAACCCATTCATATAAAGTATCCTGGCTTTGGCAGGCAGGAGGAAATACACACTGGCTGGTGGAGGTGGAGGCAGGCAAGGGAAGGGAAATACATAGCAGCTCTGTGTACAGCCTGGAATACTCTGGATTCTACTTGGGGAGCCCAAGGATGTGGGGTACACCGCTTGTTGAGCCATGAATCCCAGTATGTACTGAGCACCCTACAGGGGTAAGTAGAGTGGTCAGTGCTGGATTCGGGGGTTCAGTCTTGTCAGTGCTTTAGGTGGACAGTAGGAGCCTCTCTGTCTATTATGGGGACCAGAACTATTGCTGAGCAGTTCAGGGGTCACTGGTGTGTTGTGTACAGTTTAGGGGGTCATTCTTCTGGGGTATGTTGGCTTATGTAATACCCTACAGGGCTGTTCTACATTGTCAGGTGCAACACAACAATGTATGAAATGTTCTAAATTATCAACTTCAACGCAGTAACATTGTATACCCCGCCGTCCTGATCATAAGGAACCCCCAAATTAGAAATCTGTAACATATTGCAGCTTGGATGTGGTGGCTGCATTAGTTTTCAGGCTGTTGATCTTGCATGGAGTTCAGCATATTCATAACTTTCTATGGATCGGTAACTAGCAGTCTTGCCTTTCTGCACATCTCCCCACTATGCTCTGGAGATGGGTAGAGGGGGTGAGATACTTGTAGTCCAAATCAGGAAAGGACCATTGACCCTCCAAAGATCTAGTACTGGGGAGCAGCCTCGGTTCCCTAGGATAGGAGAGTTTGTGGTACAAGTCAACGTATAGAGAAGATTCACCTGAAAAAAGTGCAGCCGCCACATCTGGTAACATTCAATATATTCTGTCTTTTGGGCTTCGATCCGCTCTATGTGATAGACATTACACTGTACTGAGATTTCAGGGATCATGATCTTTTCTCCGTGATATCGTAAAGCTGTGTGATCTCCAGAATCCTACAGTAGAATGATCCACTTGATTTGGGATCTCGATAATGTCATCAGCTATTGAGAATCTTTACTGGTTGATGGTATATATTGCATAGGGTGGTAGTGTAGCACCTCCGTTTATGTATACTATGATTTGAAGTGGTAAAGGAAGCTCAATAGTGTAGTGTGTGTGTGTGTGTGTGTGTATATGTGTATATATATATATATATATATATGTGTGTGTGTGCTATGCATGGTTATGGGTTGTATGTGTACTATATATATGTGTGTGGATTGTGTATAATGTGTGTATGTGTACTGTGCATGGTTATGGGTTGTATGTGTACTATATATATGTGTGTGGATTGTTTATAATGTGTGTGTATGTGTACTGTGCATGGTTATGGGTTGTATGTGTACTATATATGTGGATTGTGTACTATGCATGGTTATGGGTTGTATGTGTAATATATACTGTGGATCATATGTGTGTACTATGCATGCATGTGGATTGTTTATGGGTTGTATGTGTGGATTGTGTATTATGTGTACTATGCATGGTTATGGATTGTATGTGTAATGTATATTGTGGATCATATGTGTGTACTGTATATTGTATGTGTACTATGTATGCATGTGGATTGTGTATTGTTTATGGATTGTATGTGTACTATATATATGTTTGTAGTGTCTATTGTATAATATATATGTGTGTGGAATTTGTATAGTGTGTGTGTGTATTATATTTATGTGTGTGTTAATACAGTTAGTAACCCCAATGCACAGTATTGATTTTGGCAGTCTATAGCACACGAATCTCACCTTCTATGAGCAGATTTATAATCCATAATGAGTCAATGAGTAAAATCCAGTCCGAGGATCTCTCTTGGTCTCTGATCCTCCATACTACTGTACAGTACAATGTGTTCCTTAATGCTGCAATTATGTCATGTGTTACTAAACTATTATATTCACAACTTTATGGTACAAACTGTTCCAAAAAAAAGTGTGACAGCTCAATAGTTTAAATTGTACTGCACAAAAACTAACAACATGACAAAGCTCTGTAACGTCCAGAATGTGAACAGCAGCTATACAGTCATACACTGATCTGAATTGGGCCAGTTACATGGCTCTGGATTAACCGTACAGGCAACAGATTATCTTTAATAGACGAGGCTTTTGACTATTTCAATCATTGCCTAAAGTGTGAGCTCTGTGGCCCAGTGAAAGGTCTGACCACGCCTCCTCTGCAGTGTCCTACTTGTGTAGTGTGTGTGTAATTCCTGTATCCAGGTCCGCAGGCTTTATGTGTACACCACTGTTCTCTCAATGAGCTCCTTGTTGCCCCTGGCCGGGGGCGGTCAGCAGGATAGGGGGCCGGTGCGGTTTCCTGGGCACAGGAGGTTAGCTCAGGTTGCTGGGGGTTGCTTTGGTATTCTGGAAACGTATGGAACCCTTAGGATAGATTTTTTAACAATAGTCAATTCTATTTGTTATTGTTTTATATTATATTTTTGTATTTATGTTTTATATTATAATAAAAAAAAAAAGCTATGGACCTAAAGCATATGCAAATGTTTGTACTAACTGTATAAATAAACTTGTACTGCATAGATAATCCATAATATCGCCCCACTGTTTACATTTTTCTCAAAAGTCCCCAAAGAATAGATCTTTATATATAAAGTTTCCAGTATGAAGTTCAATATAATGAATCTATTCGACATTTGTAAAATCTTTTATCAGAGAAGTCAGATCTCTTATTTCTGAATGTAGAGGTTTTGGCCAAGCACTGTCGCTTTAAGGGGGTGTGTCTCTGGCTGACGGGGCACCTGCAACACAGGTATGACAAGAATGGTTGCTAAGCGACTGTCAGGGGTGACGAAAGGTGAGGTTGAACTTTTTTTTTTTTTTTTCTTTTTACATTTACAGTCTGCGGCCTTGTTTGTGCCCGTGGAGTATCGTAACTCCATCGCATTGTAAACATACCCTGTGGACTGCGGCACCGTCCTGGCCAAGAGTTCATCTCGGCAATGCTGGCGTATATGGGACAGGCCTGTGACATAGGGACACGTGTGCTTAAAGGGGAGACGTACCCTGGGAGGAGTATGGGGGGTTGCCATTGCTGGTCTTTCAAACTTCCCATGGTTGATAGGTCTGTCCACTGGCTTCAATACCTGACCCAAAATAATATAGTGTATGTGTATATATGTGTTTGGTGACTTAAAAATAAATGGAAGCCAGAGGATCGCCATGACATCCAAGAAATAGCAATTTGCAGCATGCTCAATGCATATTCATGTGCGCCGAGGCAACGGTACTACAGTTCCCCTTCGTTTTCCTACTAAGCAGTGTATTACGATCATGCAGACAATAGTATCCGCAATGATTGTAATAGAGTTGTCACACTGTAAAAGAAAGTATCTCTTAAACTGCATTCCTGGCAGGATCGACAGATCTTGGATCTGGTTCAGTGGGTCCCCCTTGCTAAGATGTCCCTTGTTCTGTGACCTTTTTGCACAGTTGGCCAACGTGCATGGCGTTCACGATTCGACTGGAACATAGGTGAAGCTGTGAGGTGACTCACCGATCGTTATCTCCAAAGTGCAGTACGGTGGCAACGGTCGTAAATAACGTTAAGAAAGCGCGTGGCGCCTTCGGCCGAGTCGTGTTGTCGCTGCCGTTTTTTCGTTTGTGCAACAACAATGCAACGTGTCGATAATGTGATCTCTGCAGCCAGACCTTTCACCCATTTCTGCCGGGAAGATCAGATAACTGAATTGATTTCTTCCACTTCCCTCGTTTTCTCTCTGATTTGGCTTTGTCTTCCAATCCAGGCCAAAACCTGGATGTAGCTACAGTTACAGATTGAGGGTCTTTTCACACTAGCAGTGTTTGTGTTGCAGTAATGTGTACTAGTTCTAGTGTGAAATGGCCCTCAAACATTATGTAAAATACAACTCCTACAGCTTTATTTGGTTTTGACACCATTTATACAGAGACATGTATCATATATATACACACACCAATCATACAGAGACATGTATCATATATATACACACACCAATCATACAGAGACATGCATCATATATACACACACACCAATCATACAGAGACATACCGTATATCATACACACACACCAATCATACAGAGACATACCGTATATCATACACACACACCAATCAAACAGAGACATGTATCATATATACACAAACACCAATTATACAGAGACTTGCATCATATATATACACCAATTATGCAGAGGCATCCATCATTCACATAGTGACACACACAACACTCAGAGAAATAAAACATTCACATAGACTTGCATACACTGGCCAATCACTGTTAGATTTTTTGGCCTATCGACTGCCTGCAGGTCGCTTGCTGCAATTCGGGTTTGCCCACCTGGACAGATCAACCAGGATCCTCCCGCATGTACGGCACACAAAGGTGGCCTGCTGATCCTCTAAGCAACCAGCTGCAGCGTGATGCAGTCGGTTCCTCATCTATCGAGGGAGAATTGGCCTGTAGGGCTACCTAAAGACACATAGAAACATAGAGATGCACACATTACATGCACTCTACTGTTTGCAGCTAGTTCCTCCATGGTTGGCTTCCTGCATGTCCTTTCCTCAGTCCCCTAGCTGTGCCCTCCCCCCAGTTTGGGAACCACGGACATAATCTAACCTTGGTGATCTAAAATGGCTGTATCACTACACAACCTTGTTGGATATGTCTTCGGACGATCCTTGCCTCTGGTATAGTCTGTATAAAGCTAGAATCGAATAGATCAGCTTTAAATAAATTGTGTGCCTGGCGTTCACACCAGAGGCCTTCAGAGATAACTTCAGTTGTCTATACATTGTATTATGAATGCTGCCGCCCTGGACAAGAGCCAAGCGTGCCTGCCCAGCACAAGCAGCATATCTTGGCACTGGGTCCCTCTGCCCGTCTCTCTCCCAGTAGGATCGCCGGTGACTACTATGGTATGCGAGTTGGTTTGCGATGCGTGCAAGTAGGTCACATAACTCGTAACAGCAAAAACAAGTTTGCAAGAGGATGAATGCATCATCACAGCCTATTGTGTCCCTGTTCTTTATCCTTCTCGTACATCAGGTTGGAATAGTCTAAATAACCCCTTGCTCATTCAGAGCCACACTATTTCCTCCTGATTAGTCATAAAAATACTACAGCGTGTTCTGGGTGTGGAGTGGCAGGACAACACGGACGAGCTAAAAATATTCTTTTAAAAGCTGGAGTACAGTATGTTCCTTTTTCATTGAGGAGAAGCTGTAGTGTAGTAAAAGTACAACATCTGCATCTATAAAACCTTTTTTGAGTATCTGATGGCAGTCCTTTATTCCTGTGACAATACTACTATGAACCTAGGCTACTTTTATGTCCAGCTCTAGGGGGCGTGTCCATGACAGCCTCGTTCACAGGAAGTGGGTTAAATGATGCTGGAAGTCATTGAATCTGGAAGACTGAGGACCTCTAGTGGTAGATAAGCATTACTGCAGCTGGAAATGTCAATATTCAAGGCGCATATTGATAAATACAGGTTATATTTAATGTTGAGTGTAATTGTAGTGTATTTTGTATTTTTATAGCGCCAACCTATTACGCAGCACTTTACAGAACATATATAGTCATATTACTAAAGCTGGGTACACACATGTGTATATATGGGCTAGATTGATGGCCGATTTGAGCGCCGTGCACGCTCTATCTGGCCCATATCCTATGCGGCCATCCCAGTTTAAATCCCAGGGATATCGAACATGGCTGTAAACCACGGTCCATGTCCATTGCTTTGCATGGAAACCGCCGGTCTCCATGGAAAGCATCGGCTGAGCTGGAGAGACGGCAGTGCTGTCTCCGGCTCCTGCAACGGCTCCACTATCGAGCCGTGTGTTCCCTGCTTATCTGTCAGAGAAGCTCACAATCTAATGTCCCTTCCATAGTCATGTATATGTAACTAACCTAGTCATAGGTCACATGTAACTAACATGGGGTAAGCCAATTAACCCATCAGCATGTCTTTAGAGTATGGGACGAAACCAGAGCACCTGGAGGAAACACCGCAGGCACTGGGAGAACATGCAAACTCCTTGCAGGTAGGGCCCAAGCTGAGATATGAACCTAGGACACCAGTGCTACATGACCAGAGTACTAACCACCTGAGCCACCGTGCTGCCCATGTAGATTCCCCTTTACATATGCACGCTGTTGGGTACCTTGCCTTGGTATCAAACTGACCACTCTCTGCTGTCTCTAATATTGGCACCACCAATCTATATAGGTCACTTGTCTCAACTCTCTTGAAATATCTTGCCATCAGCACCCACCATGGCTGCCAATTGAGTAGAATTGTTGCCCTTCACCCATTGCAGCCCCTCTGGTTGTGTCCATGGATGTTTTTAGTATGTTCCAAACGCTCTAACCTAGAACATAGATTTATTATCACATTGTGTGGACTATACATCCGGCCAGGTTTGTCACACCTATCACAAGTCCTCAAGGAATACAAGTAGGATGTCCTGGTGCATTCAGTTCCATGATAGGTGGGTGACAGTCAAAGGCCAAGGACATCGCGTTCTAAAAGAAAATGTCAAGCTTTGGCTTTTATCCCTCAGCAGAGCGCCAGCTGCCCCGGTTGGCCGATTCACAATAAGATGTTTTCAGCCAAAACTTTGCTCCTCTCTTCAAAATGTTTGTCGCTCTTTTGTTGCACGCTCATATGATGCACCAGGATTCTTGTTTATGATCCGATCCGTTCGCTTTGTATATTGACATTTCCGTCCTGGCAGATCAGCTGATCCTATGAGAAACTACAGTGAGCAGATACAAGTTTATCATTCTGAGCTTCCCCTATTGCAGGGGTTCTTAAACTTTTTAGATCCGCGACCCCAAAAGTGACATATGGGTGTCACTTCCTGTATTTGGAATGCAGCAGTGCCGGTGCGCAGTGTCACTTCCACATTCCAAATACCACGATCAGTTGAGTATAATGTCCCCCTTGTGATTATGTGCAGGGAGGGAGACGAATTCCAACTTTACTGTCCCTCTTAACTTTCTGCTTTGATGCTTTCAAGAAACGTGGTGACCCCTGTGAAATGGTCGTTTGACCCCTGGGGGGTCCCAACCCACAGGTTGAGAACCACTGCCCTATTGGTAACTGTCGGCTGTCGATTACATGAAGACCAGTAGAATGGGAACACCATTTTCTTACAAGTTGTTGGCCATGAATGGTCCTCAAAAGCTAGCCATATATGTGTCAGATTCCATGTCCAATTGATTCATCATCCGATCGATTCTGCCGGGAATCGCAGGTGTGATCAATCGGCTAATTAAGAGTATCCATCGCAGCATACCACCTTGTCCGAGCGGATTCCGGCACGATTCCGTGTGCGATTCCACCTCACAAATGGCAACTCCCCCTGATCCGGGCAGAATCAGATGAGAAAGACCAACATGTTGGTTCTCTGTCGGATCCGATTCTGGGCCCCTGATCAATTGGACCTGATCGATCGGACAAGGTGGGCTGCATGCGATTCCGGCACGATCATTTCGCGTGCACGCGCCCGGAATCGATCGTCCCGGAATCCGGTGCGAATCCGACACGTGTATGAGGGCCTAAAGTGTTTGAACATGTCCTAGGGACCTAATAAGCTGTTCTAGGAGACCACCAGAAATCTTATCTCTACTTTTGGCCTTCTCAAAGAAAAATACAATTTGTTATATGGTGACCATGATTGTTGTATAGTGAACTAGAAAGGCGGCCTATTTACTTGAATAGCGTAGTAACTTGCCTTAATGCAGTGGTTCCCAAACTGGGGGGCACAAAGGCAATCCGGGGGGGTGCAGGCCCTCATTCTAAACCTGTGTTTGAATAGGGAGGGATGGGAAGTCTGGTTAATGTTCCTAAATAGAAAAGGGGGGCCCTGTAAGGAAAGTTTGGGAACCACTGCCTTAATGGAAGCTGGACATTGACCCCCATAGACTTTGGAAAGTTTGAGTTGGGTGTATGACATCATTGCTCTCCCTTCTCCATGGTGTTCACCATTTAATAAGGCTTTAGTATGCAAATTTGGTGTTATTGTAGAGAAACCTTTTCCAAAGTCTAAAAATATTCATCAAATTTCACTTCTGATACTTAGCAGAGCATTCGCTGGCCAGGATTTCCTCCCAAGCTGCTGCCTTCATCTCCTTCTCTCACACTTGTTGTAATGCAGATTGTCTCTCAGGGGGGTCATAGGAAGGACTGCAAAGTGATTAACAGATGGAGCTTCTGAATTTCACATAAAGCGGAAAGAAACAAAATAAAAAATGTGTTTGGTCCAAATAAATCTCCGCCGTTTAGTAAGCGACAAAACAGAACATTACGTAGAATGCAACCCATTGTTTCCTTTGAAGTTGGCTTCATCCCGGGACGTTGGTTGCACCCAGTGATATGTCTCGGCTTAAGTTGGCCAGGAAGGGGATCCAGCAGGAAGTAGTCATGTTGTTGGAAAGTATATGTAAATCCTATATAACATGTTAATGTCATTTTCATTAAAATTATATTAGATGGTTGTCCTGCCATGAAGGTCCTTGTTTAGCGGCTTCCTGCAATACCCAACCTTCCATTTCTTGATGCACATATATCGGACTACCACATCATATGACTAGAGCTATACATTAAGGCAGGGGTTCTCAACTTGTGGATTGGGACCACCTTAGGGGTCTAATGACCATTTCACAGGGGTCGCTGAGTTCACTGAAAGCATTAGAACTGCTTCTAACAAACAGCATTGCTCATGCTTACGACTAACTTGCCACCCCGTACATCATTTGTACAAGCGTAGTGGGAAAATAGGAGAGAGGGGACATTGCAATGTCCCTTCCGGAACCACCAGGTAAGTGTAGTGTCACTTCTGGTATTTGCAATATCCGGGTTCCAAATACAGAAAATGACACTTTGCGATGCCACTTCTGGGGTCGTGGATCTAAAGGTTGAGAACTCCTACACTAGAGGGACATGCCCAATCCCATCAAGTGAACTGCGTTGATTAATAGTATTTTATATATATATATATATATATATATATATATTAGTAAAGTATCAAATATATATACTATATTTTACCATAACTTTTTCCTTTTGGAAATTGAGATTTCACAAATGCACCAAGAGTCTTTGTTCCTTAGTAAATCCAATCGGCAGGGAATCGCTCTAACTTGACTTGTGCAAACATCTGGATAAGGTCTTCTTCAGTAAAGCCTTAAGATCGATCCATACAATCTCCATTAGATCTACCAACATCTGTGGAGTATAGGGGTCTCCCTGATAGAATACATAGTGATTGGAAGGTATATATCACTGCTATGTAGTGCCGGTCCTCCCTGATAGACTACATAGTGATTGGAAGGTATATATCACTGCTATGTAGTGCTGGGTCCTCCCTGATAGACTACATAGTGATTGGAAGGTATATATCACTGCTATGTAGTGCCTGGTCCTCCCTGATAGCAGTGATATATACCTTCCAATCACTATGTATTCTATGTAGTGCCGGGTCCTCCCTGATAGAATACATAGTGATTGGAAGGATTAAAAAGCTCCTCATATTACATGGTTTTGGTAGAACAAAATTTGATTGTACAGAAATTGTATGGAAGATTGTAAGGTGTATGGGGGGCCTTAACTCACCAAAGGCTTCAAGTAGGGTAGACCACTGGTTTCCCTTATATGTTGCCTCCAGCTCTATGAACCCACCTAAATTTGTGGCATACAAGGAAGTTTTCTTTCCCTCGCATCTATAGTATTTAGATCCTTCCTGTCATTTCCTCTTTAAGGCTGTGAAATTGGTGACGGCGATAAATTAAGCTGTTCAAGATGAGCCTGTGCTGAAGAAATGTGACTCCACCTTAACATGACTTGAGTCTTTCATTAATATGCCAGCAACCCACTGAAGGGTGATACCTCGTTTTAATTACAGTGATAAAAAAAAATGCTGAAGGATTACTCCCTTCTTGAATGAATGACAACGTGTAACCAGCAATCTGGAAAATGTGCACATGAAGCTTTTTTTTCCTGGGGGGGGGCTACTATGAAGGCCCGCCTACTCAAAAAAAGAGTTCATCAATTTTGATGGCCTTAATGTCAATCAACAAACCAAATGCTTGGCAGGTCAGCAAATCCACTCCATGATGCCAAGGCCAAGACACATCTACAGTTGGCCAAGGTGGGATTTGGCTCCATTGCTCTTCATATCTGAGAAGAGTTGGCTTTTAGTGCTTAGTACTCCATCTGTCACCATTAACTCTCTACCATTGAAGGAGCAATACCTATGTGGTTAGGCAATTTCCCTGGTGGAGTTGCATCATCTTCTTTTGCTGGCATTGGCTACAACCAAGCAAGTCTTCCACATAAAGTGTTTCTAAAGCCCCCTACACCTTTTATGCACTCCGTGCCATTTCCTTTAGATCTACCAACAACTATGTTGTGCCGGGTCCTCCCTGATAGCAGTGATATATACCTTCCAATCACTATGTATT
>CM070038.1:94843291-94857269 GCA_036250615.1 Ptychadena robeensis
TATGTAGTGCTGGGTCCTCCCTGATAGAATACACAGTGATTGGAAGGATAAGAAAGCTCCACATATTACATGGTTTTGGTAGAAGAAAAGTTGATTGTACAGAAGTTGTATGGTAAGGTGTATGGGGGGCTTTAGCTGTAACGAGAAAATAAATTAGGGACAAATAATTCCAATAACTTTTGCTGCCATTTTGGTGAGCTCTTTATATGAACCATTGAATAGCAAATCATGACGCCTTGCTGGATCATAGTTCATTGTCTTTTAATCAATCAAGCTAAACTGTAATACAGGTTTCCCCATTCAGAAATGATAAAAAAAAAAGTTGAACTTTTACCCGAACTGGTAAAAGCCTAGAGTTAAAACTCTTTTTGTGCAATCTTTATAGAGGTGTGATTCATTCTGTCATTATATGGACTCTGGTTGGTGTTGGTGAAGTCGGTTGTATAGTAGGGAGGGGTTGATATGTGTTCCCTGTACTTCTGATTACTGCACATGTTGTATCATTGGGTGTTCCTTAATTTTTGAACTAGAACAGTAGGGAGATAATCATTATTGTTAATTGTTCAGCAGTAGATAATGGTATTGGTTTTAAAACTATAGCTTTTATAACACTGGTTAGGTCTACTTCTCTGGCTGTTTCTTGGTGAATTTGTCAACTTATGACCGCCACCAGTGGAAGGAATGTATTCTACTATAGTAGGTACAGCCCTAATTAAAAGGGACTGCTGAAACCCCAAAACAGGGGTGGGCAAACGTTTTGAGTCGTGGGCCACATTGGCTTCTTATATTTGATAAAGGGGCCGGACCAAGAGCCTGTAATGGCGACCGGCCATAGGTGTGCCAATTCTATGCATTGCTGGCATCACTAATGATGGCGGTGATGTGTGATGGGTGACATGTGACAGGGATGTTGTAATTCTTTTTAAATTCCTGAATTTAAATTATTTTTTTTTTTTTATTTTTTTTTATTTTTTTTTATTTTTTTTTTTTAAATGCTCATTCATTGCAATGAGCAGACTCTGTCACCATGAGGATGCGCCTACAGTATCATTATCAGGTCAACGTTTGGACACTAGGCATTATGTGCACACATTGCAGAGGGGAGCATCTTTTCAACTAGGTGACAGGGGTGGAAAAAAAAACTAAACGGGCCTCAACTGGCCCCCGGGCCTTTGGACCATTGTAATGTTCTCTGGTGAGCTTCTTCTAGCCTTGGTTTCCGCCTGAAATCAAGAGTCTTCTCTTTACTGAACTTCCCCAGGCGATAACTGCAAGTTTAGTTTGTAGTTTCCGCTCCCTTTCTGGTTAAACCCCCTTAGAATAATGGGGAACCTCCATTTACAATCTGGCACTTTACTGCAAAGGCAACCGGATGCCTCCGTTTAGTAGAAAGTGCTGATAATGTCTAGCTATAGCCGTCAAAACAAGGAAATTCCTAATAAAGGTTTACAGTCAATTACCAGCAGCTTTACACATAAGCAAGCCGTAGAACGTTGCACTTCTGTGTTGAGGTCACTGGAAAACTCTAGCCTGGCATGTGAATGCTTGAAGAGTGACAATGCAAAAGTTGCTGAGATGAATGAGAACTGAAAATTCTTCTGGAGCGGTAGAACTGTTATTTCGGTGTGATCACATGAAATGTTTGCTAGTGAACTTAGTTTTGGTTTACAAAGACCTGACTAAGGAACCAAAGTTGGCCATGAAGTCTAGAGTCTCGGGCCAGACTATGCATAGGACCTGGGCGTCTAAGCCTCTCTGGTCTCTGCATTTTTGTATCAAACCCAAGCGGCCTTAAAGGACAAGTGTATCAGATTTGCTCCCCTTCTGACCCAAAATTGTCAATTCAATCCCTCACCTAATGCATTGTTCTGTTTGTGTTCACCTATTTGCCCTAACACCAGCAAAACCTACTATAGATGGGATCTTCTGAAGAAACATCCAGTGCAAAAATGATTAGCTTTGGGTACAGAGAAATCATGACCCCCAGGTTTAGTATTCATCTACTATAGTTTGAGGGGAATGGATTTATTTTGTATTCAAATGCAACTTCTGTATTGACTTAACAGTAACAGAGGATGTAAAGCTGTGCTGAGACTTGAGGATCAATTTAGCAGGCAGGGACTATAAAGCACACGTGTAGATATGGGCCAGATCGATGGGTGCTTCAAGCTCCGTGCATGCTCACGGCTATGGCCCATATCATATGCGGCCATCCCTGGGATATCTGACGTGACCGTAGACCACGGTCAATGTCCGTTTCTTTGCATGGAGGCCGCAGGTCTCCATGCAAAGCATCGGCTGAGCTGGAGACACAGCAGTGTTCCAGGTCCTCCGATATCTGACAGCAGTGCAATGACGTTATCATGCTCCAGGGAATCTCGAATGGCTCCAATATCGAGTCGTGTGTTCCCTGCTTTAGTTGCATTTGCTTGAGATTTTAACCCGTGCACTCTGTTCTGTGCATTTGCCAATTGGGTTTGGGGAAAAAACTTTATGTAAAAACAACCTAGATAACCAAAACCCACAACAAATCTATAAAAACAATACAGGGTGCAAGAAAAAAAAATGTAGTGCACTGTTCATCCTATAGGCTATTGATAAATCATAGGCTGCAGCTCGATAAAGAAGAATTCCACTTATATCTGAACATGTCTAAAGCCTCCCATACACCTTTAGATCGCTCCATACAATTTCCATTAGATCGATCAGCAACTGTGTAGTATAGTGGCCTCCCTGATAGAATACATAGTGACTGGAAGGTATATATCACTGCTATGTAGTGCCGGGTCCTCCCTGATAGAATACATAGTGATTGGAAGGTTTAGAAAGGTCCTCATATTACATGGTTTTGGTAAAAGAAAAGTTGATTGTACAGAAAATGTATGGAAAGATTGTAAGATGTATGGGGGCCTTTAGATTGCATAAACGCCTTTGAGTAATGCTGGGTTATCTCCATTTTGGGTAGGTACACTTTCCTAGTGAGGACCTACACCCTAGACAATGTCAATTCAGTTCTAGTTCATTTTGTTTGGAATATTAGCCCATACTTTCCCATACTGGTTCTTAATGAAGCGTTCAATTTCTTCTCTATAGTCTGGTTGGCATGTAAAAACAAGTAACTTAGAACTGGTGTTGATGGCAAATGCTGAGGTTATCCCGTATCTGATCAATGTTGTTCTTTCTTTCGGCAGATGAAGACATGACAGCTGACGAACGACCAGAAGTTCTCTGAGAAGCTGCAGTGAACCCCGAACAACGCACAATGACCACAGCTGGGCTCGCAGCTCAAGAAGTGTCACTGAAGAGTGGCTTTCTACATAGTGCACAAGGCCTGATGTGTGCCAAGTCATGCTGGGCAAATCATAATGACTATGATAAGTAAGTAACACTGGGTCCTTCTGTCCATGTATTACTCGTAAAAAGGAGCAAATAAACCATGCATATTGTTCTAAACCGCTAAATTTCAAGCTTCGTTTTGGGTCAACTGCGAAAGGGACTGTTTTACGTAAATCCTATTGTTGGTCCCTTTTTTAAGATCTGAGATATTTTTTTTTTCTGCTGTTGGGCAACAAAGTTCATTCCTCATCCCCCAACCTATGACTGAACATTTGAAGAGCATAAGAAATCCTCACAAATCGCTTTTCTACCTTTCTACCATTCATTCAGCTGGGTTGGCTACTTTCATTAACTCTCCAGGTTGAAGTGCTGCTATGCAATGGGTTGGATCAAGGCAGATCCAGATACTTAGATTGACGTATGTTTAATGCCATAAAGGTAGCCATAGACACCTCGATCTATGGCAGACCTTTAGTAGACTTATTACAGCGTGGTGACGTCACCACGCTGTGAGCAGTCTGCTAAATGTCGGACAGGAATCCTGTGTGTTCCACACGGGACTCCTGTCAGACTCTAGCCAATTAATTGGGAGGGGGAGGAGACTCCCCCCTCCGAGTTAATAGCCTGCAGCGCAGTCGGGCAGAAAAAAAACCGGCAGGTCGGATCCGTTTTTTCAACATAACTCAAGGTGGGCTCCCACATAGTTGCGGCAGACCAACCTTTATGTACTCGGCGGGAGCGAGCACGCAGGTTGGTCTGCTACAACTATGGCCGGGAGTCTGCCCGTCTATGGGGGGCTTTAGAAACACAGCCTCGCCTCTTCATTCAAAAGTGTTTTTGGAGGTGACATGTATGTGTCCTGAAGAGCGAATATACAGCATATCCGAGCAGAGCCTGAACATGCTGTATTACTTGCTCTAGATGGGTTGACCGGCTGGAAACCTACACTGGCTCTGGCTTTAATGGCATCCGCTGCCTCAAATTGCTTGTTGGGGTGTTTGGGTCCTGGTCTTTCTGAGAGGCTAGGGGGAGGGACACTTGCTCAGGGTTTTGACACTTCTCCTCCTTAAAAGTACGGTAAATACCAAACTCCGATGGCAGTCTCCAGCTGTCTGAGGAGCATGTCTCACTCGTGCCATAAATGCCAGGCTTGCACATGCCACAGGGATAGTGGTAGAGCTGGGACCCTGAGCCAGTCAGTGGATGCTGGACTTGCACATGCTTGGTTTACTTTCCTATATTTCCACCCAAAAACCTGTCCGCATCTGAAGTTGTGTAGCATCTTGTCGTCTGCAAAAGTTCGGATTTATACAAGTTTTCTTTTTAGTAAATGTTCTGTCTGCCGATATTTCAACCTTTTGATCAATAACATAATAAACCTTGCATCTTTATTGTAGTCTTTGAATACTACATTCTATAAGATTATCTCTATGAAGACCTAACCTTAAACTGTATCTCTACTTTTTGCTTGTAATTAAATTATAATATTGACCCTATTTATTTATTTTTGTAGCACCTTCTACGGCATGGAGCCTTTGTCTTTACCCTACAGTATGAAACCTGCACAACAGCAAATTTCCTCTCTCGGTAAGCGGTGTTTAATATGAATCCATTTGATTTGGAAACAATAGTGTTGTATAGAATCGTCTAATGGCGGAGGAATCATGGACCCAATGTAGCAGCCCATCTATATCTAGTTGTGTTTTTAGGAAATACACTAGACCATAATTAATGTGATCGTCAACTGACCATTATAGTTACTCTAACCCCCAGGTGCCCAACCTGCGCCCTTTGGGTGTTCTTCGGCAGCCCCCTACTTGCGGCCCCCGAAACCTAACTGTTATTGCATAGCAACTCGCCTATCCACCAATGCCCCGCTGACGTGTCCTCACCTGGGAACTTCTTAAGCTAGCCATACACGTTTTGGATTCCATGTCCAATCGATTCATCATCCGATCGATTCCGGCGATTCTGCCGGGAATCGCAGGTGTGATCAATCGGCCAATTAAGAGTATCCATCGCAGCATACCACCTTGTCCGAGCGGATTCCGGCACGATTCCGTGTGCGATTCCACCTCCGATTCCACCTGACAAATGGCAACTCCCCCTGATCCGGGCAGAATCGGATGAGAAAGACCAACATGTTGGTTCTCCGTCGGATCCGATTCTGGGCCCCTGAACGATCGGACCTGATCGATCGGACAAGGTGGGCTGCATGCGATTCCGGCACGATCGTTTCGCGTGCACGCGCCCGGAATCGATCGTGCCGGAATCCGGTGGGAATCCGACCCGTGTATGGGGGCCTTTAGAATGGCAAAAGGAGGAGAGGCAATAAACCTAAGTGATAGGCATACGTAAAAGCCAATCAGCCACCCAGATGGTGCCTGAGGCAAGTCCCTCCTCTCTCCTCCTCTTCTCCTATAGTGTTGGGGGCAGGGGGAGGGGGGGATCAGCAGACAGGTGAGTGCCTATGCGCCCACTATTCCACCAATGAATGGGGGGTGATTGTATAATATATATTGCATCACATAACCTGAGAATAGGGGGCTTTAAATATAACTTTCAAAAAAATTTTATTATTCAACAATTAAAAATGTCTTCTAGCGATGCCTGCTGTCATTTTCTATCAAAAATGCTTATACAAGTCAGTATAGATTGACAATGTTATGTGTGGCCCTTTAGTTATACCAAGGGCCGCACTTGTGGTCCAGTCAGTTGGCCACCACTGCTCTAACCATTGTGGTCAGTGTTTCCTTTCATTGTGTCACCATGCAAACACAAAGGGTTCGCAAGTGAAGGAGTGGTGACCATAGCTGAGGGAAATCTCCCCAAAGGACACCACTTGGATTCAAGGACCTTTACCTAATCCAGATTGTACAAACTGATGTGCGGAGTTGGGCTTTAGTTTTTATGCAGCATAACCATAGTAGTATATATTGGTAGCAGCCATAACATTTTTAATCCTAAGCCAATAATTTTCTTCTGTTTTTCAGGTCCGATTTCAAAGCCATTTATGGCAAATGGACACTGTTGCTCAGAAAATTGCATGAAGGCTAAAAAAATGAACTTTCTTCATCTTGCTATGCCCATTATAGAACAATCTACAAACTGTGAAGATGACCAAGTTGTTCCTTCCTTTAAAAAACTATCCATGAATGGTTGTTCTGGTCCTGAAAGGACCCCTCCTCTGACACCTGTAAAAAGTGGACCACCACCTTCTTATACCATTCCTTGTAGCGATCGGAGCTCGAGACCTCTTCCCCCACTTCCGATTTCTGAAGACGGTTCTTTCGATGATGCGGATAGCGAAGTCGAGTTTCTCACAAGTTCTGATACGGACTTGCTTATACAAGATGGAAGATCTTTGGCGTTTAAGTATGGTGTTCCAAGCCGGAGAAGTTTCCGGGGATGTGGACAGATCAACTATGCATACTTTGACTCAACCTCTGCCCCCAAACCAGTGGATGAAAATGCACCGTGCCATCAAAATGGATGCATACAGAACTTAAAACCTCAGAAACTAGAACAAAACCACCGGAGGCTACGGCGGTCTCATTCTGGACCAGCTGGATCGTATAATAAACCTACAATTCGGCTACACACACATAGGACTTCCCCCTCAGATGAAGGTAAACCTGTTGTACCCCCAAGGATCCCAATACCTCCTAGGCCTGTAAAGCCGGATTACAGAAGGTGGTCAGCGGAAGTTTCTCCTAATACGTACAGCGATGAGGATCGACCTCCAAAAGTGCCACCAAGGGAACCTCTTTCCAGGAGCAACTCTCGAACTCCCAGCCCGAAAAGCCTTCCTTTGTACCTCAACGGCGTCATGCCCCCAACACAAAGTTTTGCACCTGACCCAGCGTATGTCAGTACTAAAGCTTTTCAAAGACAGAACAGCGAAGGATCTGCGAACAAGATCCCTTGCATTTTACCCATTATAGAAAATGGCAAGAAGGTTAGTTCGACACATTATTACCTTTTACCGGAGAAGCCGCCATACTTTGCCCGTTACGAGAAATACTTTACGGAGTTTAAGGACAGCGGCTCTGAATCCAAAGTGCCATCGTGGTCTAGCGACAGTAACTCGTCTTCGTCGTCTCCGAAGGCCGACGCAAAGGCCAAAGTGGACATGAGTTACGCCAAGCGTAAACACCTAACCGATGTCGTTTCTCAATGTGTAGGTGAATAGGTCATTAACATACTACAAGATGCTAAGTGTCAGGACTTTTCTTGGCTTTGAAGCAACACAATGAGGTCGACAAGAACTGAATTCTCATTAAAAGAACTCTATATATTTTCTTAACATTTTAAGTGATCCTTCCCAGTTTCTATGAAGCAAAAACTGAAGAGATATGGAGCCTGTTATGTGTCTCCTTATTATAATGTGAGAGGTATTCTTCATTCTGTTTTGTGATTTACAAGGCGACCACCATAAAGCCATTGTTGAACTATTACTGTGCACCTACGGTAAACCAAAACAGAATAAGTGCCGTTACAAAGTAAACGAGTTGCAGGTATTTGTGTACTGCTGATTGGTATGGGACAGTGAGCTTGTGTTGGGAAGAATTGTGCAGTATTTGTGCATCCTGTTTTGTTGTGTGTCCGCCTGTCCTCCTTCGCCTACTCTTCATTGCTGTAATCTGTCTCGCTTGTGTTGTACTAGGCTCAGACTCGTCAAGCTGCTAGCAATTGGTTTTATTAGATTAGAACACAGATTCTTGTTTTTCTGGTTCGAGAAGATACTAAAAAGCACAAACTTGTGGAATGTCCTGGACTTTACTCTTGGTTTAAAAAAGCTTAAATCCTTAGTGTACCTGTTGGCTGTACATCGTGGGGGCAGAACCTTTTTGTTGGGTGGGGCCGGAGTTTACCCTGTTTTTCTGGTATATTTTATACTGCAAGCACAGAGGTTAAACCATCCACTTGGTAACTAGTATTCCATATGTACCTTGTGAAGTACATTCTAAATACAGGTTTTTGAAGTAGACCTGTAATGTGATAGTGCTGTGCATGGTGCAGGAACCTAGTTGTTAATGGTCAACACATCGCCAGTAGAGATGGTCGAAAAAAGTTTGACATTTGCTGGAGACGTAGTGAAGGGTTTGGGGAAATGTTTCAAAAGTATTTTACTAGGGGTGGGCAAACTTTTTCACTCGTAAACTCCAAGGGGTTCTTCAGTTTGACCGAGGAGCTGGTCTAAGAACCTGTAATGGTGTCCCATATCACCGGCAGTGGCTAAATTGGGCGACTCTTTTTCTGTTTTAATTTCCCTTCCTGCTTGAAAATAAATATTACCCCAATGAGGTAACACCTAAAAGTGACCATGTTGACAACGCAGCAGGTTTTGAGTAGTGGAGGAGACCCACAACTGGTCATATATGGGTGGTAATTTGCCCCTGTTCTAGAACATGTCGCACAAAATAAGTTCAAATTCAAGTCAACAATTCAATTTCACAATTTAAACTTTACTTTTGCAAAAAAAAGTGTTCAAAAACTTTATTTGTTTTGTAATGTACTCACAACCCTTTTCTACATCTCCAGCCATTTTGGTGATGATACCATGTTCAATGGCTTTGCAATTGACTCCCAAACAAACTAGACCATCTCAAAGCACCAGAGATGATCATGTGATTTCATCTTAAGATGACTCCTTGTTGCCATCTTTGCATCTGTTGGCCAGGAGACATCTTCTGCAATTAATGTCTCCACGTGGTAATCTGCTGTAGGGTCTGTATGCATTACATATGCAAAAACGGCACCTTTACCAGCCAGCAATTTCATATTTCCATAGATTTTCCTCAACTTTCTGCCTCCATTGTGTGCTGAAAACCGAGATGTCCTTGCCCATGAACGTCTCAAAATCCAAAAATAAAGTTGAAATCTCATCCCAGTATTCGATTACTGTTCAGTTGCCTCACCTTCATCCTTTTGTAGTTTTCTAGCACATCATACAGATCTGAAACACAAGCTGGTCTTGTATATTCAGTATTTTTGTCTTCTTAAGCTTTGAGAACAAAGTCTTGTTGGTTATGGTTTGAAGGGCTGAAATAACTGCTGATTGTCTTCTCTAGAAATCAGGGAACTTGCAATTGGCCCTAAAAACATTAGGCAAGTGGGAAGAGTTCCTTCTAAAGCGTTGTCACTATTGGTTAGCCTTTTCAGACAATAGACATACAGACCGTTCTTTCAGATACCTCCAGCCATGCGGCCCTTTATGGCCATGATATGGCATCTTCTCTCAGATTTCTGGGCAAGTGATGTGGGGTCAATTTGATTGCCGAGGTCATTAATAGAGGTGGTGTGTGTGTGTGTTTTTGTTTGTGTGCCTACGTCTGCAATATGTATAATTCGTGTGGGTGCGTGTATACACTTAGTTTAGGCTTCTTTTTTACAGAACAATAAAGGATTAGTCACCATTCAGGTGGTGGACAGAGCTGTGATACATAATTTTTTCTTTAAAGCTTAATATATTCATATTCTAAGTCGTGTGTCATTCCAACAATGGAACTCTTCAAAAACTTGCACTAGGGGGTTCACAAATGTAATGGGTACGTTCAAGGGTGGCCTATCCAAAGGTCCATCTAAAGGTACCCATACACGTTGCGTTTTTCCGTGGACCGATTAGATTTCGACTCCCGGTTTTTGCTTTAATGCTATTTTTAAAAGTCGGTCGGATGCGCGATTTTTCGGCCGATTAGTCAGGTTGTATCAGGAATTCTTTAAAAGTCTCTTTTAAATGTGGCCGACCAACTGAAAATTACGGGCATCATCATTCAGGACCTGACCGACTTTTCGGCAGATTTTTCTAAAACTGCATCGGTCGGACTACATTTGCATGTTACGAATCCCGAACGATCGACCGACCGACCGGATCGGTCGGAAGGGCTAAAATCGCAACGTGTATGGGTACCTTAAGGCAGTTGTGGCGAAGGGTGTGAGTTTTGAATGCAAAGTGTATTTCTTTTACTCTGTTTTGATAGCATCTATGAATAAGTGTTCTGAAATGTGCCATTGTCCCGTTTTCAAATTTTTGCAGCCATTGTCTTTTAAGCCCTCCCTCCGGTTGACCTAAGTCAGTGGTTCCCAAATCTTTCATGCAGGGCCCCCCCTTTTCTAGATAGGAACAGTGCCCGCCATTCAAACTACACAGTATCAGATTGAGGGCCATTTCACACTAGCTGTTTTTGCGTTGAGGTATTGTGTACTAGTGTGAAATGGCCTTTAAACTTTATTTGAAATAAAACTCGTACAACTTTATTTGGTTTTCATACCAACCCCAACCATGCCTAGACATATATATATATATCTATCTCAATCAAATAATAATCAATCTCATACAGAGACATTCATTATTCTCACACACACACAGACTACACTCATGCAAAGATATGAATCATTCAATCACACACACAGGCGCAAACATTTCATACTCACTTCCTGCACCCTAGCCCCCCCCCCCTCCCTTCCAGTTTGGGAACCACTGGTCTAAGTCTAATTTGTTGTGGTGCCATTTATTTTCATTGACAATGACGCTCGCCATAACAATGCTGTGCGTTGTGATGTTGAGTTTTTTAAAGACAAGGAAACGGGGTAATGGTTGAAACTTCATGGTAATGTGTTTTGATTTCATACATGAGTTTTTAGTGCTTGGTTTGAATGGCTAACCACATTCAGCATTTGACCAAGCTGTAGATTTTAAATTTACTAATCCTCCCAAATTTTACTGGAATTTATATATATATATATATATATATAATATATATTTTTTTTTTTTTTTTTTTTTTTTTTTTTTTTTTTTTTTTTTGTATTGTAAACCTTTATGGGAAAGGCTATGAAATAGACCTGCATAATCATCCCATTGTGCCATAGCTATGTTTTAGATGCCACAAAGACAGAGGAAAGCTTAACATTTCCAGTTGGGATTTTATATACAAGATTTAATTTACTTCCTGTGCAAGCAACAGGGTCATATGGAGCAGGAAGTCCAAGAAATCTTTTATGGGAACAGTATTGGGCTTTAAAATCTGCTTAACCAAGGCAATTGTATTTAAACTGCCTAATATCAGAGGAGCAGGATACACTGCTGCTAGGGTCTCCATGCAAAGCAATGGACCTTGGACCATGATTTACAGTCCTGTCCGATATCCCTGTTTTTCAACCGGGATTGATTGGTCCCGCTCAAACAGGTATGGCCACATTAGATATGGGCCAGAACGATGGCTGCTTCGAGCTCCGTGCACGTTCACCGCCATCTATCTGGTCCATATCTGCACATGTGTTCCCAGCTTCATCCTAACTGCAAATGGTTTTAGATGGACCTTAAAGCCTATTCACACCCAACTATCCAGGTTGTTGACTTTGCAATGCATCAGGCCTACATAAGGTACCCTGTGTCAATATTCATGGAAGGTCCATTTCAATGATTGGGTTGCTTTGACCTAACCTAAAGCATACTCAGTCTGACTTGGCTTAGATGGGCCCTTGAGATATCCGACTACTAGTTTTAGTCATTGAGTTCCATTCAAATTAATTTTGACTTCTTCCTAATGGTTGCTGCACATTCAGAGCCAATTAGAACATAGCACACATTCTGAGAATCTACTAGTAACTGGTTGTCTACCCTATTTGTTGTCATGTATGTTGTGTCTATTGTAAGTAACAAACTCGTTCATGCTTTCTCTTATTCAGACTCGATGGGAAGAAACTGTGATGTAGGAGCAGTTTTCCATCTCGGTCTTCCAGGGACGGGCATGCTCTGTAGCTGCTATAGGACGGCTGCTTGCAGTCCTTGTCCTACAGACTACAAGATGGCCTCCCCTGCTGTAGTATGTAATGACAGGAGATGATTAGGTGCTGCTGATAACACAGACTGTACTGTGTTTTGTCCCTTCATAATCCAGTGATACACATGCTGTTTACAGTTTTGGAACTGATATATATATACGGTATATGATTTAACTATTTAAGTTACTTTTTTTTTTTTTTTTTTTTTTAATACAGACTAAATGAAGGTAAATAGCGTAAAATGCACTGATATTCCGGCATATGTACAGTATTTGGCAAAGAATGATTCTGTTCATTTTGTTATTTTTGGATAATACTGTGTGTTATCATGTCTTTTAAAATTAATAAAACTATAATATACTTATTTATGACATGG
Organism: Ptychadena robeensis; assembly: GCA_036250615.1. NCBI lineage: Eukaryota > Metazoa > Chordata > Amphibia > Anura > Ptychadenidae > Ptychadena > Ptychadena robeensis. The sequence goes on from CM070038.1 coordinate 94,855,791, forward strand.
TGTTTGCTGTCTGATTTTTCTTGAAATAAAACCAGGCCACAGATGTTGAAGCATTACAACTAACCAAAAAGTCTTCCATTCAACCAGTGTGAATTGTGAGTAGTTTTCTAGAAGGTATCTACATGTACTTTTGGATAAGTTCTCCATTAGGAAAGAAGTTGCCAACAGATCGAGTCATATATGACCAAGGGTGGTCCTAGGGAGATTGGCGCTCATGGGCGAACACCCCCCTCTGATGCCCGCCCATCCATGGAAAAACATCTCTGGTCACTGCTGTGGGAGATTGCTGGTGTGGGTTGCGGACTCTGTTCTGTTCCCCCATACATCAAGTCCCCCCCCCCCCCCCATGGAAAAGCATCTCCACTCCCGAACAGAAAGAGCACTCCTGGGGGGGGGGTAAGGGTGCTGGTAACACCCCTCTACTCCTTCTCTCTCCCTGCTGATAGGCGGGCACACTGTGGGGGAGACATCTGGGAATCAGAAAAGATTTTCAATGCCGCCCTGAGCAATTGCCATGGTTGCCCATGCCTAAAACCACCACTGCATATGACCCCTCCGCTAAGCGTATTGCTTTGAGGAAAGGTCCCGAAGTAGCAGATAGACTTGCCTGCTTGGCGGGGGATCTGTCTTTACCGCTCCACAGATGTAAGGCTCAACGTAGTCGAATACAGTGAGCCTCTGCACCAGCGGATGTGTTAACAGATCATCCGCTGAGCAGGCAATATTAATGTGCTACGTCGGGGCCCCGACGTATAATGGAAACAAAGCCTTAAGGATTCAAAATCCTGAGGTTTGGGAGTTCCCAGGTCTGCCATAGCTCCTGGTATTGCTTGGTCGTGGGAATGTAAATTTTTCGCTCTTTTGAGTCAATGACCCAAGGTGGAGCTGGTAAAGGTAGGGGGAGGACGCAACGTTTCTTGAGTATCCACCATGCTGGTGTAGGTAAGGCAGGTGGCTGGGATGAGGTTATAGGTATATGTGCTGTTAGGTTGGTTTTGGGGGTACTGTCAGGAATAAAAGTTTTGTAAATGTTAATCTGTTAAAAGCCCCCCGTACACCTTAGATCGAGCCATACAATTTCCATTAGATCTACCAACAACTGTGTAGTATTGTGGCCTCCCTGATAGAATACATAGTGATTGGAAGGTATATATCACTGCTATGTAGTGCTGGGTCCTCCCTGATAGAATACATAGTGATTGGGAGGTTTAGAAAGCTCCTCGCATTACATGGGTTTTGGTAGAACAAAATTTGATTGTACAGAAATTGTATGGAAACTTTAAAAAAGGTAAACGAATAGACGGGTCAACACTCCCGCAGTCATACAAAGTCTTTATATATATCCTTGTTGATGCATTTAGCATCCTCCTAATGGAAGGCTATCTGTGGCAGTTCCCATATAAACTCATGAAAGGTTTCTTTTAACCTCCCTAGCACACTGCTGAGGTGCAGATTTCTGTACCAAAAGTGCACCATAGA
>CM070038.1:94943773-94964354 GCA_036250615.1 Ptychadena robeensis
AGTGATATATACCTTCCAATCACTATGTATTCTATCAAAGAGGACCCGGCACTACATAGTGATATATACCTTCCAGTTACTATGTTTTCTATCAGGGAGGACCCGGCACTACATAGTTGTTGGTAGATCTAAAAGGAAATTGTATAGAGTGATTGAATAGTGTATGTCGGGCTTTACATCAGACCAGGGGTGGGCAAACTTTTTGACTTGTGGGCCACAATGGGTTTTTAAATGTGACATAGGGGCCAGACCAAGAGCCTGCAAGGGACGCCCGGCATAGAGGTCCCCGTAGCTAGGACAGGATATTTAAAAAAAGAAAATATGTTAAAAAATGAATAAATAGAAGCTTTTGGGAAATTTAAACCTTCTATTGCAGCAAACTATGGCCTCTAGGAAACAATCCAAACAATTATCCTTTAGGTGTTATCTTCACTTATTGCAGGGAATGACAAAGGGACAAATTAAAAGACTAAAGGTTGGAATACACTGGTCGATTTTTTCCAGATTTTTTCACAGCCGAGCGCCGTGCGTGCTCACGGCACTGAGCTGTGCAGAAATCTAGGAAAAAAATCGACCCGTGTATGCTGTTTTGATGTATGATGTCGCTCGGCCGAACAGGTTACAAACATGTTGGTAAACCTTGTTCGATATTCTACACTTTGAATAGGGAACCGCGGTGGCCCATTCGTAGTGTAGACGGGCTGACAGCTGGCTCCCGATATCGGGGAAGCCGGGCAGTAGCGTGATGACGTCATCACGCTACTGCCGAGAGCTGTCTGTCGACTCAAAAATAGAGCTGTGTATCGCAGCCTTAAAGGGATGGTTTTGCCCACGTCTGCATTAGATACATCATCTCTAATTTTCTGTTTTGTTTCTGGTGACACAGACAGCTCCTTGAAACAAATAACCCCAAACCAACTATATTCCATGACAAATGTGTTGCTTTTAGAGAGATGCTTTTAGATTTAGTTCTGTGCTTGAAGAAACCCTCTCACAAGGTGCCTGGCAGTCTAGCTCAGCAGTATTGAAATAAAGGGAAGCTGCTCTCCAGGTTCCTTCTAAAAATTCCAGTTCCTGTGATTTTAATGCTGAGAATACGATCAGCTCCAGAGCCACACTGGACTGGAATCCATTGATCTCAGCAGCCAGTAATCATGCATTGTCATAGCAGATCCGTAATGGTAGGCTTTGTATTTTCTCCATATGGGTTTAAAAGCACAAAGCCACTGCCCCCTGCTGGTAACACTGGTAATAGCCTCACTGATCCTTAGCGGTGACTTTATATTATTATCATCTTGTATTTGTATAGCACCATCATATTATGCAGCACTGTACATAAATTACTGAATGTTGAGAAGCCACACAATATAGTACACACAGGTACAGATTATGACACAGGAGGAGTAGAGGGCCCTGTCTAATCTGGCATACAATCGAATAGGTTGGGGGAACAAAGTATCCAATAGGCGGAGGTTGGGATTGGCATGAGAAGATGGGTAGACCAGGCTGATGAGGTGGGTTTTCAGGCCTTTTTTTAAAGTGCCAAATGTAGGAGCGAGTCTAATGAGGTCAGGGAAAGAGTTCTAGCCTTCTAATCCCGGAAGACATCCATATGTTAGCACTAATATGCTCACCCATAGACCTTCCCTGCCTATGATATCAGTTGTCATCACAGAAGACATGCAATTCATTGAATAAGTTTATCACCCTTAGCATTTAAAGCATATTGACACGCAACGTCACCATAAACTATATGATGCATTAGTCAGTATAACTGAGAATGAATTATACTTATTTTTAGGCTAGGGCTCCACTATCCATTAAATCCCAGCGTTAAACGCAGGGATTTTAACAGGGTGCACGAGCTGCCCATTCACAACAATCAGGTTAATGTCGTCACAGAGCGGAGGCTAGTGGAGCCCTAGCCTAAATGCAGGATATCTACAGTATCTCTGACCTTCCCTATTAGAAGCACTTCTGTTGATAATAATAGAAATTATACCGGGGCGATTAATATCCCGCTTTATTTTCAAACAGTGTATCAAATGGTCCCAACAATAGCCAGAAAAAAAAACAGAAGGAAGAAAGAGAAGGTAAAGAATGAAATGACAACCGGAAAGAAGAAGGAAATTGTGAAGAAATTAGGTGATCATGTGACCGATCTCACTCATAAGTCCAGCGTGACATAATGGACCATCTCACCAATCTACAAAAGTCTACAGAATCTTTCAAGGAGAAAAGGACGCCAGAGAGCTGGATTCCTGATGTTCTTATGGAAGGGGCTCTCCTTCCCAACCATAACCCTCTTCCATTTCATCCCCTCTTCCTGAACTCAAATATGTCACCCTGATGAGTACAAATTTTTGTTTCTGGTAGGTTTAGCATAATTATTGGTGAGAACCCCAGGAAAATTATGGTAAATTACAAATCTTATAAAAAAAAATTATTATGAAAAGTGAAGGAGGGTTTTGGGGGGTTCAGAATGTATTATGGGCATCGTCATTTTTTATGGGGAAAATTGTCATGACTTACAACCAACTCTTGGTAACAAATTAACTTCAAATTAACTGTACTTACTGTGACACAGGAGAGAGAAGCTTTTTACTCCTATGGAGGATCTCTTCATCAGTCAGCCCTCACCATAGAACTACACAGAGAGAATATGAGTTACAGAGAGGGAATACTACTCATTCACACTAGTACTATGCAGAATGGACGAGTTACACACAACCTGTGATCACTGTGACCCGTGTCTGGTTACCATCTACATCCATGGTCTCTCAAACTATACACAGAAAAATCATTAATAAAATGTCAAAACACATTGATAATTTATTTAGCTGATTACAGATAAGTCAGACAAGAACTAATCTATCTCACATATAGAAAGTAGAACTGTAAGCAAAATAAAGATGACATATGATGCATATCAGTCGGTCTTCTTAATGAACACAAGAGTTAATGTCTTTTCGAGTCCCCTGTAACTTATCAGCTTTATCTATTGATCCTGCCAGACAGTCAGACAGAACAAGCTAAAGTGAACTTAAAGGGGCAAACTATTAAACAAGGGTGCTTACAATGATCAAATTCTCTTCATACAGTGTCAACTCTATGTCCCAAAAGAACAGAAAACACCAAGACTATAAAGTTAATCCAAATCGTATAGTACACTACCCCCCCATGGGATAACAATGCAACTATCCTAGGGGGGCTGCATTGATCATCTATAGTTACAGTAGAGTGTAGCCACTCTTAAGGCCCCCATACACCTTACAATCTTTCCATACAATTTCTGTACAATCAGCTTTTCTTCTACCAAAATCATGTAAAATGAGGACCTTTCTAAACCTTCCAATCACTATGTATTCTATCAGGGAGGACCCGGCACTACATAGCAGAGAAATATACCTTCCAATCACTATGTATTCTATCAGGGAGGACCCAGCACTACATAGCAGTGATATATACCTTCCAATCACTATGTATTCTATCAGGGAGGCCACTCTACTACACAGTTGTTAGGAGATCTAATGGAGAGTGGATGGATCGATCTTAAGCCTTAAAAAGGGAGCAATCCTCACATGTAAGGACTAGTAAACTGCAATATATGACATTGTTGCTATTAGCCTGATTACATACACTTTAAATATAAACTTTGTATAAAGACGGGATTATTTATGTCTTGTTTGAAGAGCAGAACCTTAGAAGGTTTATTATTATTATAGAGGACACATACATTGGTTAATCAGCCAGGCCTATACCAGACACAGATTAGAGTCAGTGTAATCAGTGTTTCAGTGTAAGGTCCATCTAGAGTCCACCACGATGGGGATATGTATGTCTCTAATGACTGGCATGACTCTGTGCCCGGCAGCAGGCAGTGCCAGACGAGGTGCCTGGAAGTGGAGTCGTCCATCCTTGGACATGGAGCACATCACATCCCTGGGATTCACATCTTCTGGAATCTCTGCTTCTTTGCGACACTCTCTGTATTCATGGACAACACCTCCGTCCCCGGCCTCTCGCTTATACTCATGGTTTCCTGTTACGATCAGTCTCCTTCCGTCAGTCTTCACCATCAGGTTTTCTGGAGGAACCTGCTCCACATCCAGAGAGAGCTCAAAGTTCCCCTTCAACTGGGGTCTTGGGGGCAAATCTCTGGAAGCAGCAAGAGGACCACTCTGGATGGCCCTACTTTCTAGGCCCAGGCGGTGAGGTGGGATTCCGCAGCCCTGCTCCATCAATTGCATCCTGCTCTCCGCTTCGTTCCTCATTCTTTGCATGTCCTCTTCAAGCTGCCGATGAAGTTGTTGAACATCAGGGCTTGGATTGAAGTTGTGGATGTCATGGTAGGGCTGACGATATCTGAAAGGAAACATCTCTGCTTTATCCTTCCGATCCCCTTGGGCAGCAGGAGCCAAGTCTGGTGTTGCTGCTCTATCCCTGGCTCCTTATATACTCTGCTGAGCTATAGCCCGATATTCTCAGTAAATGTGGTGGGAAAGGGAGTTGGTGACTGGTGCCACATAATTAATGAGATTACATTGTGGGCACTACCCTGATCTCCCTGAAGAATGTTGCAGATCAACAACCCAAAATAACGCATCAATGTACTCAGCCAGGAATAAATATGAAGGGTAGATGGGTGGTGCAGATTCCTCAGAACTGTCTGTGGTGTAATAGTGTTTGGACATTTCGCTGGCTGCACCCCAGCACTAGAGAGCAAAATGGCTTCATCTAAAGAAGGTTAAAACCTGAGCCCCCAATTTATAGGCAAAACGTATTGTGAGGATAAGGTCACAAGAAACTAGAAATTTCACTAGAACTTTTATTCAGAACAAGTTGATCTTTTGGGTGATCGCAGTGGAGCATATTAAATGCCACCGCGATTTTTTTGGTCTTTGGGAGGTTCCAAGCATGATTCTGTGCTGGGAAAAACCAACGCCCTCCATTAACATGGAGGTCTATGGCACCACCTACCCAGGACCTAAAAGGATGGGCACATGCAGCGATCCAGGGAATCGCAGGGGGAATATGGAGGACAGGCGAGTCTGCCCGCAGTTATATCAGGTTGAGTTTCATGATCAATGCTAGCGCAGTGGGTCCTGGGTTCCTACTGGTACATGACAGTTTCCAGCCTCATGTGGGAAGAGCCTGCAGGTAGTTCCTGGAGGTTGAAGGAATTAAAACCATTGACTGTCCTCTATACCTGACCTAACTCCAAAAGAACATCTTTAGGACATCATGGTTAGGTCCATCAGACACCACCACCTTGCACCTGCAGACTGTCCAAGAGTTCAGTAATGCCCTGGTCAGGTTTTAGTAGGAGATACCACCTGAAGGTAGGAGGACACCAAAGCATCGGCCAGGGATCGATTCCCCGAATGGTCGTTGTGCGATTCTTTCTGGGGAATCGAGCCACGTATGGCCGACTTTAAATTACTTCTCCATTTGACCAGATCGGTGAGGATGATGTGTGGGAAAACCAAATCCTACACAATTATGAGGAAATATCAGGTGTTATGAAAGGGGTTACGATGTATGATGTCATACGCACACCGCCTATTTCACAGAGATAAAATACCAGATAAAGATAATTCTGAGATGGCAGGAATCCAATCTAATTCTGCAAGTTAATTATAACACACCGGGCGTATTCGTCATTAATTAAAGTTTAAAAATAACCTTTTGGCACTCGTCCCCTTTAATGCTCACATAATTATTGACACCCAGAGGCCACATTGGGTCAGATGTTTGAATTTGAACTGTCTTATACCCACTGTTGGAGGTGGGATTAAGGAACAGGCAATAGTGGGTAGAGATGGTCGAATTTTTCGACTTGCAAACTTTGTGAGCTGATTGCAAAGCCCCTGAAAATGGTATCATCACCAAACTTGCTGGAGATGTAGAGAAGGGTTGGAGGAACATTTGAAAAAGTTTTGTTCTAGCACATGGAGTTTTTTCATAAATTAAGTTCAAAGTTAAAATCGAAATTCCGATTTTCGAATTTTTTACTTGACTTTGAACTTAATTTGTGAAAAAACTGTTTGTGTTAGAGCCATACTTTTTTGTAGTATACCCCCCATTCTTCTCTACACCTCCAGCAAGTTTGGTGATGATACCATGCTCAGGGGCTTTGCAATTAAGTCGAAACCGGCGAAATGGTCGAATTTTTGAAAAAAAATTTGACCATCTCTAATAGTGTGATAGAGGTGGGAAATCAGGACAGGGATGGAACAGTGAGAGGGGGGTGAGATAATGGGATGCAGGTGGGATAGAGGGCAAATAGGGGACAGTGATGTGATAGAGGGACAGAGGCTGGAAAGTGGTTTCCATCTGCGCACTCTACCATACAGGCCTGATTGGTTGATTGCTGCAGAGATTGTACTTCTGAAAGGTTCTCTTCTCTCCACAGTGGACCTCTAGCAGAGTGATCATCGAGTTCTTGGTCACCTCCCTGACTAAGGCCCTTCTCCCCCGATCGCTCAGGTTACATGGCCTGCCGCTCAAGGAAGAGTCCTGGTGGTTTCGAACTTCTTTCACTTACAGATGATGGAGGCCACTGTGCTCATTGGGAACATCAAAGCAGCAAAAATGCTTCTGTAACCTTCTCCAGATTTCAGCTTGGAGACAATCCTGTGTTGGAGGTCACACAGATTTCTCTGTCAGATTTCCTTTAGATCTCCTTTTTTTTTACCAAAACCATGTAATATGAGGGACTCACAGAGGAAGAAATCAAAGAGGACCTACTAGAGGACTAAAGCTAGCCACACATGGTTCAATTTTGGTTCAATCGATGCTCGATTAGATCGAGGAATTCAATCGTCTAATCGAAAATCGATCTTAATCGCATCAACATACACCCCACATTGAGTTTGCGATTGTGGTGAGATTTCGATTCCAAAATATTACTAAAATCGTCGATTTTGGTATTGAAATGTTTTAATTCCAGATTGAAGTGGTCTATGTTATGTATATCTAATCTAATCGATCCAGGAGAAACACCACAAACATCGACGATTTTAAAACGATTTTGGCACAATCGACGATGATTTTCCAACATGTCCGATCAAAATTCGATTCGATTTTCTGCCTTCATCGAACAACTATCATCGATCGTACCATGTGGGCATTTCTCGGTTTTCGTTCAATCGATGAAAAAATTCATCTAATCGAGCATAGATTGAACCAAAATCTAACCGTGTGTGGCTAGCTTAACATAGTTGTTGGTAGATCTAAAGGATATCTGACAGAGATCTAAAACTAGTCACACACAGCTCCATGAAGTAACAGATTAGAGGAACATCGGGCGCTGTGCACACTCATGGCTCCAGATGTTGGAAAACCTTTGGTCAAAATCCATTACATTGAATAGGGGACAGGCTGACAGCTGCACACACAGGCAGCTGAGCCGCACACACACAGGCAGCTGAGCTGGACACAGGCAGCTGTGTGTTCTGCTAGCTGCTCTCTGTGTATGAAGGGGGCGTGGCCAGCACAGACCCAGCTCTGCCAGAAGAGGGGGGGGGGGGGGGTAGTCTGGCTGGGTGCTTTACAAGGGTCCGCCGGTTCTGGGTCCCCATCGTACAGTAATCGATGTGCCTATGTGGTGCACATTGATTACTGTCCGATTGACCAGCGATCATTTACAGCATGGTGACATCACCATGCTGTTATTGATCGCCAGTCGATTGCACGAGAATCTACCCGTGTGTGGCCAGCTTTAAGGTGTATGGCAAGCTTTAATGACAATGTCCGTTTCTGGCCAGAAATTGCACTGCAGCCGTATAGTCAAAGAGCACAAAAAATAAAATGAAAATCACTGAGGTAATTATAGATATCAATGTAAAAGCCACAACAAACCCCAGTCACTGTCAGCTAACGCTAACATCTTTTTCTTACATTTATTTTATATATTTAAATATAAGAAACCGAAATAACTTTATGCGCTCAAAACAGGTTTTCAAAGTCATATATTACCTTGGAAATGTAGAGATATCACAGCTGTTGGCGGGATACATTCAGCCCATCAGCTCTGGCAGGCTGAAAACAAGACCAGTCACCCTGCACAGAGAGAGAGAGAACAAGAGTGACTACACAAAGCACAGCGCAATACAAGAAAAGCACAGGAAGTACATTGGGGAAATAGCTGTTATTACCCAAATTCTGCTTTAAATTAGAAGTCACTCAAAGTGAGCAAACATGCAGGGTGACCCCAAAATCTGTCCTATAGCTGGCCATACACTCCGAGATTAAAATTACGATCCATTAAAACAGACCAATGTATCCCGACGGCGGTATCGGTTTGGATAGTAATATTCGGCAAAAAAGCTACCACATTGAAAATCAAAATTAATCGCCGTTTATATCGGCCATTGTGATGTTTTTTTTTTTTAAAGGGGAAGCCTCGGCAGTAATTGGTCGGTAAACACTATGAAAACAGTATGAAGTTTCCCGATGTTCCCAGACCAATTAAAATTTTTCAACATGTCCAATAAATTATGACCGTAAAAAAACAGCAATTACGATCAAATTTTAACGGTTGTACCATGTAGACATGTGCAGATTTCAGGACGATAAAATGCTTTCATTGGTTGGTTTTAATGGATCGTAATTTTAATCTCAGAGTGTATGGGCAGCTTTAGTCTTTACTCAGAACTTTACTTATCATCATTACTATACATTTCTATGTATAACCCTAAAGGTCCCCCCCCATGCATGTAGCGATTCTCCCTCAATAGATGAGGGACTGGCTGCAGTGTGATGACATCATCACGCTGCAGCCAGACGCTCAGAGGATCGGCAGGCACCCTTTGAGTGCAGACATTACTTTGGATAGGGACAATGTTTCCCATCCAGGAGGATCCTGGTCGATCTGTCCAGGTGTGTGCACCCGATTTGTGGCCAAGCAACTGTGCATGGCTACCTTTACATTGCACGACCTGCTCCCCTGCACCCAGCTTTCTTAGCCTGTATCCCTATGTTCCCCTAACACTCAACCCCACAAACCACATACCCCAGATGTGGGCAAACTTAGGCCCGGCCCGCTTTGCATTTTAATCCGGGCCATCATCACCTTGATAAAAAGATGCTTATGGTCCCCTCTGCTTGTTCCCTCCATAATGCCAAGAGGAGTCTGAATGTCCAGCTTATCTCTGCAGAGAACGTGCAAAGGGGAGCCAGATCGTCTACAATACGGCAATTAATTTTTTACCTTCCTGGCAATGTGACTTATTTGTTGAAAGTGTACAGGAAATAGATTACAAAGTCATCATTAATGAAGCTGGGCATGTGAGGAATTGGGACCCCTACGGCAGGTGGACGTTATACGTTCATGGCCCCTCCGTCAAATGTAAGTTCCAATTGTGGCCCGAGTGAAAGTTTGCCCTCCCACACTTTAACCCTTTATGTGTTCAGTGTCAGTGAGTTACAGGGTGTCATGGAGTCACAGAGGGTGTAACACTGTATTCCTGTGACCCCCCCTTGCTATAGCCCTCACAGTGGACCCCAGTCACCCCTTCTCGCTATCTCCCTCATTACACTGCACCCCCTCTCTCCACATACACAGCACAACCCTGTCATATTCCCTCACGCCGTCCCTCTTTCCCCTCCCATTTATCACTATTCCCGCCTCGCAGTTGAATACGCCCACTTCCTGGTTCTCTCTGTCATCACTTCCTGTCCCGGGTTTTGGTCGTTTCCTGTGCTGTCTGTGACAAGATGTCGGGAAGAGACGGTGAGTGGTGGCCGGGGATCCGGTGCCATCCTGTGTGTAGGGGGTGAGCGGGGGGATGGGGAGCTCTGTTTTATACAGGACAGGCCTCTGGTATACCCTCTCCCTAATCTTATACTTCTCCTCTTATGGAGTCATGGCTCCGCTCCAGAGCGGAGTGCAGTCATCACCCCCCCCCCCATGTTCCTCACACCTTCTATAACCCCTCACACATGCACCCCCTCCTACTTCACCCTTCACAGTGCACCCCCCCAATCTCCTGTACCCCCAACAACCCCTCACACTGCCCCCCCAATCACTCTTGTACCCCCACGATAATACCCTCACACAGCACCCCGTTGGTCTCACTGCAACCCTGCCTACCCCTCACAACTGCACCCCTCCCCGTGTCTTTCCCCAAATCTTCTATAACCTTCATTGCGACCTGTACCTACAACCCTCACATTGCACCCACCCCAAATCTCCTGTAACCCCCAATAACCACCTGACACGCAACCCTGCTGGTCGCACCTGTAAGCACCCATGTCTTCCCCACACCTTCATAACCCGCACCACTACACCCTCTGGTCTCCTTACCCCCATACCCCTCACACTGCAGCCCAATCACCTGTACCCCACCCCCCTATACCCCTCACAACCTGAACACCCCTCTCTAACTTCACCCCTCGCACTGCAGCACCCACTCCCTGTGTCTGACCCCCAAAGCTTCTATAAAGCCTCATGGCACTCCGTACCGCTCAAATTCTCACATTGCACCCATCCCCAAATCTCCTGTGCCCCTAATAACCCCTGAGAACTGCCCCTCTGTCGCTTGTACCCCCCCCCCCCCATGTTTTCCTCAGCACTAACACATCTGGTCTCCTGTACCCCTATACCCCTCACACTACACCTCTGGGCCCTATAAACCCCTCACACTGCACGCTGGTCTCTTACACTTCCCATATCTTCCCAACACACCTTTTATACCCCTCAGGCTGGCAACCGCTGCTTGCCTCACACTGTCCCCCACCCCCCCCCCCCCCTAGTCTTCCTACAACCTCTATGCCCCCACCCCCCCCCCCCCCGTCGTCCCCAACACCTATACCCCTTACACTGCGCCCCTACCTGCCCACACTCACCCCCACGCCCACCCCCCCCCCCAATGTCTCCAAACACCTTCTAATACTGCACCCCCCATGTCTTACCTTCACCTTCTATAACCCCCCAAATGGTCTTCGCAGAAACCTTATTATAAACCCCTTAGCACTGACCCCCACATAGTCCTTAGCACCTAAAAGAAACCACACCACACACCTGAAACCCAACCATCTCCACCCACTTTGCTCTTACAACTGCACCTTCCCAACATGCACTGGGATCACCAAAACATATAATCCTGGTGCATGGGTGGGAGTTGCTGTCATGGGGCCGTCTAAGATGAAAGAAGGTGGAATACCACTGCTCCTGCAGTACTACGAGATGTTCTTATTTTTTGATTTCCAGGAGGGAAAGAAGAAAGCCCGTGAAGCAGCCCAAGAAAGCCAGAGAAGATTTAGATGAGGTATTTGTCCTTGTAAGGTGAATGTTGTATTGGCCTTAAACGGTTATTAACTCTGCATGTAAGAGCTAGGCCCAGAGAATCCAACTTACCAGCAATTTGGAAAGATCGAAGAACTTGCTGCAGACCTCTCTCCTTAACCTGAGGATCCTGCCAACTGTAAAGCCACCAGAAGGATGTCATGTTGCTATCCTGCCTCTAAAACAGGGTGGGCAAACTTTTTTGACTCATATGCACATTGGGCCCTTAGATTTGATTAAAGGAGCAAAAAGGAAAAAAGACTGGTATTGGACTGACCCTGCCATAGGTGTGCCAATTCCATGCATTACCTGCATACTAAGTGTTTGGCACAGTGAATGTGTAAATAGGTGGGGGTGCACATAAGTGCTAGTCCTGGTTCTTAAAAGGGCCAAAACTAGCTGCTGCGTACCTCGCAATATATGTTATAAAGCTCATATGTGTAGACGAACAACTTGGAGGCGCTCCGTGTCTGGGAAGGCCAGAGCTAAATATTACCATGATAACAATTTATGTCACTTGGGGAACTGCAAGGGAAACAACCAATAACTATGAAAGGGTGCAGTTAGGGGGGGAAATTGGGAATGTAAATGAATAAGCCAAAAAAAGATTGGACTTGCTTAGGGTGAATCTGGGCGCATCCGAAAAGTCAGAGGAGGCATATGTAAGCTAGCCACACATGGTCACATTTTAGCGTTCGATCGAGACGATTTTCGATCGAGAAAATCGTCGATCGAACATTAATCGACTGTACTCCACACATAGTCAATCCGACGATCGCTGAACGATTTTGGGTAACCACGCGATTAGAAAGTGATCGGACAAGTGGGAAATTTGCTCGATGGTCGATTTTTTTTTTTTTTTTTTTATTTTTTTTTTTTTTTTTTTGGCTCGATTTTGTGGCTCGATTTTCGCGTTTTAAGGCTACTCCCTTTACACTTCCAACTTGAAACTAAAATCGTAAGAGGAATTCAAAATCGACGATTTTAAGATTACTTCGATTTCATTTCAGTCGAAATGTTCAATTATCGGCTGTCCCCATGTGGAGAACTCTCGATTAAGGCGGACAAAATCGATGTTCGATATTTTTTAAATCGAAGTACAAATCTAATCGAACCTCGATTGAATGATAAATTGTACCATGTGTGGCTAGCTTAAGTATAAAATCTGTTAAGAGAAAAGCACTGTGTGACTACTGGAATTTGACTATGAAAGGTTGACCTTTGGACTGTAGGTAGTTTCAGGGGTTAGTTATGATGTCAGAAAATTCCAGGGTACTACTGAGGTATGAGATCTAGGGGTTCAAACAGGTTGTACTGTGAGAATTGAGTGAGGCCCAAACCTAGCTGGTGACCTAAGGCAACATTTAGGCATTATGTGCATTCATTGCAGAGAACAGGCAGAGGGGAGTGTCTCGTCAACAAGGTGACTAAGGCCTGTTCAAGAAAGCTTAAATGGACTGGATCTGGCCCCTGGGCCTTAGTTTGCCCACCCCTGGTCTAGAAAGACCCTCGTGACCTGTACATAAAGTATAGACTACATGGGATTAAAAATTTTAAAATAGAGGTCAAGCGATCTATAGCCGAGTGTGTGAGATGGGCTGGAGGCAGTCAATAATCAGCGTCAAATATCTGCTCCCTGTATCTGTGTACGGGCCAGTGACTGAGGCAGTTATTCCTTTACACCGCTGATTGGTTTATCACCTTTACTGTTCATTCTTCGTCTAGGATGAATTGGCATTCAAGCAGAAACAGAAGGAAGAGCAGAAAAAGCTGGACGAGTTGAAGAGCAAGGCTTCCCAGAAGGGCCCTCTCAGTAAGTCTTCTAATAATTATAATTTCATAGAACATAAATGTTTTTCTTAAAAGCATTTCCTATGCAAATAACAATTTGATGGATGAATGCTTCAGTCAGGACACTTCGCTGGGGCCTGCGGTGGGATTAAGTAGACCAGTGGTTCCCAAACTGGGGGGCGAAGGTATTCCAGGGGGTGGGTGCTGGCCTTCATTCTTAACCTGTGTTTGAATAGGGAGAGGGGGCTCAATAATGTTTCTAAATAGATAAGGGGGGCCCTGGAAAGAAGTTTTGGGAACCACTGAAGAAGACCGTGCAGCATGAGGAGTGAGACATATGGAGGAATCTATGTACATTGACATAACTCCTCTTTTAGCTGTTTACATCTGGGAAAACTGCTAAACGACATAAAAAAAAAACGTACTTGCTTTTCTCACTTCCTCATTTTGGCAATGGAGCTGTAACTTTACAAAATGGCCGCTAGATGGAGCTGTCTACATTACATCCCATAGATTTAATGCCATTAAAATCCCATGCTACTGTGACGCTTTTGTCCCACGTGCCATTGCACTGATCATTTACAAAACAGTGCTGCGGTTGGACGTCACCCAGTTTTCAAGCAGTGATTGCCCTTATCAAGCAGTACTGCTGCCGTAAAGTGCCCTGCAAAGTTGTAGGTCTACTTTTAAAATGAATATAATATTACCTTTAATTTATATAGCGCCACCATATTACGCAGCGATGTACATTAAATTAGTGTTGAGACAACACAAGATAACACACAGGTACAGGTTATGACACAGGAGTAGAGGACCCTGCCCAAATCACGCCTACAATTTAATAGGTTGGTGAACGGAGTATACAATAGGTTGGGGGAGACTGGCATGGTGGTGATGTTAGGAATGAGAGAGAGGTGGGGGACAGAACGGAAGTGGGGAGAGCCAAGAATGGAGGAGAAGTCCCCAGAAAGAAGTAGACGACCTATGCAGCAATAGGAAGAATGGAAGCAGGTAGAGGTGTAAATGGGGAAGAAGAGATAGCAGGCTGGAGATGGGGCAAGGGTTTATGGCAGACGGGGGATGCAGAGAGGATGGGGTACGTTAAAATTGTGGAATTCCAAAGCAAGTAAAGGCCATTTTTATTTAAGTTGAATGGATTGGTGGAGTGAGGCTGGGTCTGCACTATGTAGGAAAAACCACATAGTGCAGACACTGCATTCCCTTACAGGAAAGAATATGATGATGGTGAACAATGGGCGCGTTGTGACGTATGCACCAGGCAATGGAATGTATAGGGTGCGGTATTGCCGACATGGCAAATGTACTTTAAGTCTCAAATAGTGGGCAAGTGCATAAATGCATTAAAACTCCACCTGTGGTTTCTGGGGCTGCCTAGTGTAGACCCAGATTAAAGTGTCTGCACTTACCCTGCCAAAGCATGTTTATTATGAGTAAGTTTTCATGCCTTTGATGGGTCAGTCTATTAAAAAGCTGTCTCTTGGCTGCTTTCCTATCTTGCATGTGTCACACTTCTCCTCCCTGGCTGCACTCTGTGTAGTTTGGACACATAGAACATACATGGTTGTGGGGGGATCTGTAATGGGGATTCTCTGCCAACCTGAAGGGTCAACTATCTGAAGCAGAAGCATTTTAAGGCTTCAAGCTGCTATGTATTTAGGTGGTTTACCTCTTCCAGGTAAAGGGGTGGTTTACCCCATACCAGCTTTTGTTGATGAGATCACTTTCACAAACGTTTCCACCCCCTTGGAGTTGAAAAACCATTCCACAGGGTTTCCTGAGGTTACTGAAGGCGTCAGAGTTGCTGCTAACAAGCAAAAAGCACTGTTGGGGTGAGAAGTTAGGAGGAATAGTAACTAACTTAGGAGGGATGGGGAGTTACTCTCCTTTCTAAGGCTATGTTTCTAGGGCACGGCGTATCAGCTCCACTCCGTGTAAACAGTCAGTGCTGTAGGCAGAAAATATATATGGGCTCCATTGACCTGCCTGTGAAGGAATGCGCTTGGGGGGGGGGGGGGGGGGGGGGTGTCTACTGAGCCCTAGACACAGTGGAAACAGCCTACCTAACTGCCCACCCTGGACGTAATTTGCACAAGTCGGTTGGAAAAATATAAGGAAGGGAACATAACACTTAACGGATTGTGCCTGAAGTAATGTTGCAGAAAGTTGCACTTCACAATGTCACTTCCTGAGTCGCGGATCTAAAAAGGTTGGAAACCACTGTTCTAATGTGACCTATAACCTGTACAATTCAATGGAAGAATATGGAACCAGCTTATTGTATATTTGTGTGTGCACACCCTGAATCTAATACTTTGTCGAAGCGCCTTTTGGTTTAATTCCAGCTTTCAGTCTTCTTGCACATTCCTTCAATTAAAGAGACTCTAATAAACTCCAAATAAAGTTCATCTGTCCCAGTAGGATTATCCTGACATTTGCTCATTTGCCTTCTACAGCGAAAGCCCTGATTCGCAGAGAGCTTACAGAGGATGAAAGGGATCTCATTGTTGAGAGGTATCAGTCAGGAGAAGGTTACAAAAAAATTTCCGCAGCATTGGATATACCATGGAACACGGTGAAGACAGTCATCAAAAAGTGGAAAACGTATGGAACCACAGTGACGCTGCACAGAACTGGCCGTCCCTCCAAAATCGATGAAAAGACTACATTAAAACTGATTTTGGAGGTTGCCAAGAGGCCCACAGCAACGCTGAAGGAGCTGCAGCAATTTCTGGCCTCTTCTGGTTGTGTACTACATGTGAGCACTATCTCTCGTGTACTCCGTATGTCTAGACTGAGGACTGCAAGATGGAAACCTGTCCTTACAAAACAGGAAAGTCCTCTGCCAACAGCAGGTATGGAATGACGAGGCCAAGGATGAACTTTGTGGCCCCAGTTCCGGAAGATGTACGGCGCAAAACCAACGCTTTGCGTCACCAAAAGAACACTATCCCTAAGGTGAAGCATGGTGGCGGCAGGATCTGCTTTAGAATTGCTTTTCTTCAGCTGCAACATTGGCTTTGGTCATTGTGGAGTGCGTTAGTTACCAATATCTGTTCCCTCTGGACCAGAAGCCTTCAGATGTCTGCTAGAAAGAGGAGTTTTATATTTCAATACAATAATGACCAAACAACAATGGCTTAATGGCTTCCATGCACCTTACAATCTTATCATACGATTTCTGTACAATCAAATTTTGTTCTACCAAAACCATGTAAAATGAGGAGCTTCAGGGAGGACCCGGCACTACATAGCAGTGATATATGCCTTCCAATCACTATGTATTCTATCAGGGAGGACCCGGCACTACATAGCAGTGATATATGCCTTCCAATCACTATGTATTCTATCAGGGAGGACCTGGCACTACATAGCAGTGATATATGCCTTCCAATCACTATGTATTCTATCAGGGAGGACCCGGCACTACATAGTTGTTAGTAGATCTAAAGGAAATTGCATGTGATCTTAGTGATCTTAAGGTGCATGGGGGGCTTTAGAAATGACCCAGACCTCAATCCTATAATAAGGCTGTGGAGTGACTTGAAGGGGGCTGTGTGCAAGTGTCCCTCACAATCTGTCAGATTTGAAATGTTTTTGCAAGGTGTGCACTGCTTCCGCACCAAAAAAACGCAATGCTGGAATTAAATAAAAAGGCGCTTCCGCTATGGGGTTGGTTGTGGGGTCTGCACGCTAATGCAACCAGCTTTTTTTTTTTGTGTTGTAAGTTTTCCTGTAACAGATTTATTTATCGGCTGCATTGTAAAAGTTATTGGTCACATTAAATGTGTAAAAAGATTTGTAACTTTTTTTGTGGTGGTGGTGTTTTTTTTTTTTTTTTTTTTTTTATCTTATTGCGATCATGCGCTGTCATTGTAAATCCTAGGCTGCGTCTACATTACAGATTATGTAGACGATGCTGTGCAGCCGCCCCCTTGTAATCCCCATATGGGAAATTATGTGCCAGTCTATACTGGCGCACCATGACTGCATTTGGGGGCAGTGCAGGAGCAGATTCACAAGGTCCGGCCGGCATTGGGGATATGGAGGCGTCCTGTGGATGCACCAGAAAAATGCACCGCACCCATAGTTTACCAATGGGCGCAGTGTGTGATGCATATAGTAAGTATAGGACACGGTATTGCTGACAGGCCGAACACTGCGCCCTATATGCCCTGAAGCTGCGCCCAAACAGCATGGCCAAACCCCCCACCTGTTCTTTCTGCGTCGTCATAGTGTAGACCCAGCCTTATTGTAACCATGCGGCGTTGTTGCTCTTGTTTTTGCTTTGTTGGGTATGTTCAGCTAATCAGATTTTTTTTTTTTTTTTTTTGTGATGCTAGTGATCTATAGGCTGGCCGTTCCCTAGCACAGGGGTTCTCAGCCTTTTTAGATCAACGACCCTGGAAGTGACGTCGCAGTTACTTCCTGTATTTGGAACATGGAAGTGCCGGTGCGGAGTGTCACTTCTGTACGAAGGGAGGGGGCATTACTCCTAACTTCCCATCCTGCTTGTGGGCATCAGCACTGCTGCCTGCTTGCAGCTCTGATGCTTTCAGTGAACTCGGCAACCTCTGTGAAATGGTTTGACCCCATGAGAGGGGGTCCTAACTCACAGGTTGAGAATCTCCACCCTAAAATATCCTCTCCTCCATCACCACCCCTCCATATGATGGGCTCACATTGTATTCCCGTAGTGTAAATCTACCCAATCTGTAGCGGCTACAATGACTGAAATAACATCTCTGGTTTTCTTTCAGCTGGCGGCGGGATAAAGAAGTCTGGGAAGAAGTGATGGGACTGTTTACATACGTTTTGTTGTTGGACAGCAGAGATCTCCTGGGCTGGTGGATTTCTTGCATGTTTCGTGTACAGCGATAATAAATGCTTTTCTGTTTTTTTTTTTTTTTGTTTTTTTTTCTTTTGGCTTTTTAATTTTTTTTCTTTCAATGAAATGGCAAATGTAACTGAAGTGATGTTTATTATTCCAATGGAGTGTCTCTTAAAGAAATAAAATTCTAAAGGAATTCTAGTTTATTTGTAGATGGTGAAAGGGTTGTATGAAAGTGCTGCTTGGACCTCCTGTGGCAGGGTCCATCTAGTCAAGGTGCAGCACTCGCTGTGGGGGTGAACGATGGATAACATATTGGCTTCTATAGTTCCTAGGGAATGGGAATGTCCTCTTCCTCCCATCCTGGGTCATCATTACTCTGTATTTTCTGGGTGGGATGGCAAAGGCACCTACTGCACCAACGGAGGCTAGGGAAATTGGAGGCTACCTTGTGTCTAGTGGATCCTGCCTGACACACTCCAGCCACATGAGGTCTAGCATTGTCTTGCATTAGGAGGAACCCAGGGCCCAACCGCTCCAACATATGGTCTCAAAAGGTATGACCCTTTTGAGACCATATTTTGGTGTGGTTGGCCCTGGGTTTCTCCTAATGCTAGACCTCATGTGGCTGGTGTGTGTCAGCAATTCCTGCAAGAAGGCGGCATTGATGCTATGGACTTGGCTGCCCATTCCTCAGAGCTGAATCCAATTGAGCACATCTGGGACATTATGTCTCGCTCCATCCACCAATGCCATGTTGCACCACAGACTGTCCAGGAGTTGGGGATGCTTAAGTCTAGGTGTGGGAGGAGATAACTCAGGAGACCATCCGCCACCTCATCAGGAGCGTTCCCAGGCGTTGTAGGGAGGTCATAGCAGCACGTGGAGGCCACACACACACTACTGAGCCTCATTGTGTCTTGTTTTAAGGACATTACATCAATGTTGGATCGACCTGTATTTTTTTCCACTTTAATTTTGAGTGCGAAAGTTCAGACCTCTGCAGGGTGATAAATGTGATTCCCATAGATTATTTGTGATTTTGTTGTCAGCACATTCAACTAAGAATATTTCATTTATTCAGAGCTAGAATGTCTTCTCTTTGTGCTTCCTTGTTTATGTGAGCAGTGTAGTTATCGATTTCTAACCTCCCTGTCAGTATGATTATAATTTTTTTTAAGCAGTAAAGAAAATGGATCAGTTTATCAATCTGTTTACATTTCCCACCCAGGCCAGGATGACTTGGGACCAAGGGGACCTTTCAGGTTCTTTGTCTTGTGTGACACAATTGGATTTTTGACAGGGGCCAGACAAAGAGTCAACCCCCCCCCCCCCCCCCCCCCCCCCCCCCCCCCCCCCCCCCCCCCCCCCCCCCCGGTCTACAGTACGACCCAGGGAGTCATAGGGCCTTGTACTGTGTGTAGTCCATATGTGCACCTATCGCAGGGGCATTAATGGACATACATTCTGTGCACTGTACAGTGTGTGTGTAGGCCATGTCTACCTCCAATCTCTGTGTATGCAGTCCAGTGGTGTCGAACTACAAATCACGTTTGAGCTCGACAACCCTGGCCTACAAAATCACTTTTATCTGCAAAGTCAGTAAAACATTAGAATCGCACATTTGTAATAGAGTAGCTTGATAGGTGGTGACTGAACAGGGTTGGTCTAAAGGAGGGGTGGGTGAACTCTTTGACTTGTGGACCACAACTGGGGCTTCAATTTGACAGTATAAGCCAGGCGGAGAGCTAATATTGGCTGCCCGACATAGGTGCCCCAAGTCCTACTGCCAATGGCTACACCAGGTGGCATGTTGTGACCAATTACATTGCACAAAAATACTGCCTGGTACGGTTACATTTTGAAAATTACGTAATATAGAAAAAAAGAATGGTAAAATTTTTATTCAGTAATAACCCTATTTGTTAAAACTATAAATTAATGTGTCCAATCACGCATCATGGGAAATATAATAAGCTAAATGATATAATATCAATGTGGATGAAATACACGTTATCCTTTTGGAAGACTTCTCACTTCCTAGTAACAATAATGATTAGGATAATTATAGTAAAGCCCCCCCATACACCTTACAATCTTGCCATACAAATTCTGTACAATCAAATTTTCTTCTATCAGAACCATGTAATATGAGCTTTCTAAAGGTAGCCATACACGGGCCGATTGATCACCGAGCGCGTGCACGCCGATCGATCGGCTAAGAATTGAGTGCAGCCCACCTTGCCCGATCGACCCTGCCCGATCGACATGGCCCCCTGAATCGGATCGGCCAGAGAACCAACATGCTGGTCTTTCTGATCGATTCAGCACACATCAGGTGGAGTTGCCATTTGTGAAGTGATCGATCGGGCACGGAATCGTCCAGGAATCGTTGGCCTAAGGTGGTAGGCACAAGCTTAATTGGGCGATCGGTCGCCCATCTGATCACCTGTGGCATCGCCGGAATCGATCGGATGGGTGATCGATCATTCATGGAATCGACACATGTATGGCTAGCTTAACCCTTCCAATCACTATGTATTCTACCAGGGAGGACCCGGCACTACATAGTGATACATACCTTCCAATCACTGTATTCTATCAAGGAGGACCCGGCACTACATAGCAGTGATATATACCTTCCAATCACT
>CM070038.1:94971402-94989264 GCA_036250615.1 Ptychadena robeensis
ATTTGCTGCTAAACTTTGCTTTGTAACTTTTCTGAAATCAACCAGCATTTATTATGTGTTTATGCTTTAACCAAGAGTATAGTGTTTGAGAATTAAAGGGTCTTTCTCTAAACGGCAGGGATTGGAGAGGCAGGTCAGAAGGGAGGGGGAGGGGGGGGGCATAAGAACAATTTGCTATGGGGCCCAGTGATTTCTAGCTACGGAGCTTACATCCTTTGTATTTCAGACTTTACAGGGTTAAACCTAGAGGTAATCTGACCACACCCCTAGCCATGTGCTGTCTGTGTATTAGTAGTGAGGGGGTGTGGTTTATAAGAGGAGGGAGGGGCAGACCAGAATGTGATACTATAGAGGTCCTCCCAGTGGGCGGAGCCAGAACACTTTCCAGCTCCTGCTGGAGACTTCTCAGTTGTTCTGGTTGTCGCACTGTTAACACTTTGCTGTATTCATATTATTATTCTTCATATTATTATTCATGACAATGCGGCAGTAATGCGTCCTAAACCCCAGGCAATTCACCCGCAAACCACAGCCAAACAGCTGGCAATCCGTGCTGACATGTCCATGCCACCCTGTGATAACAAACTCTTTGAATGAACTTGAAATGTTCCTTTGTCCAATGAACAACAACACTCAGCATGCCCTGCTATGTAGTACTGTGTAGTATAAGTGAGAGGCATGCTGGGACTTCCAGGACTTCATCAACATCGCTTCTCATCCTGTAGTTCTCCCGTGCGACTACAGATCCCAGCACACCCTGGCAGGTAGATATGGACGATGATGGGGAGGGGGGGGGGGGGGTTAAACTCAGATTTTCTTTAAAAAATATTTAAGGTGTGATATGTTCCTGTAAGAAAGCTTCTACAAGATCTGTCTGGCAGGGCATGCTGAGTTTTGTGGTCTCACAGGCAAAAATGTATCAAATGTATATAACTACACAAATTTAATAGTCATACCTATTTCTACGCGGTAGAGGGGGGCCCTCCCGGCCCAGGCCCAACCATCTTTGGGGGCCTGGCGGTCCGCTGCCCGGTTTGTGCCAAGCCCGCCACTGTTGTTGTGGCATCAGCATAAACTTTTTTAGTTCAGATGGTGATTAGCATGTGTAGTGGCAACCAGATGAGGAGTACAAGACAAGATAAGTGTGT
Organism: Ptychadena robeensis; assembly: GCA_036250615.1. Classification (NCBI taxonomy): domain Eukaryota; kingdom Metazoa; phylum Chordata; class Amphibia; order Anura; family Ptychadenidae; genus Ptychadena; species Ptychadena robeensis. The sequence continues at coordinate 94,972,551 of CM070038.1, forward strand.
ACAGTGAAGCATGGTGGTGGGGGCTGCGTGACTGCTCCTGACACCGGTGGCTACAGTACATTGACAGAACCTTGACTGCCAAGGTGTACTGTGGCATACAGAAGCAGAGCACCATCCCCTCACTTCACAATCTGGGGTGCAAGGTAATACTGCAATGTGGGGACCACCTCCAAAACACTTACACAGGGATGTCTATTAATGTTGAACGACATATGGTATATTCGAGTTTACGTAATTTAGATTCAACTGTATTCTATTGCCTTACATCGCGCTTAGCTGTTCACAATGATTCACAAAGATTCGCGATCCAGCTTTACAGCTTCTCTTGTACATTCTGTGAAGCCAGTACCAGCGCTGTGCGTATTGCGTGTATCCATTCGTAATGCGCACAAATATGCGCGATGTATGCCGGTAAACAATGTTGAAGCATCATCTGATGTATATCCAACATTAAATATCCGACCGCATATTCATGAACTTGCGAATTGTCAAATTTCAGTTATTCTTTCTCAACACAAATGTCTATCTCTTAGCAGAGTTCCAGGCGTAGAGTCTGTAGTCTCCTTATGTATATATTTCCTAGCAATAAAAATAAATAAATAATAATAAGACATCGGTAAAAGCCCCCACCTTACAATCTTTCCATACAATTTCTGTACAATAAAATTTTGTTCTACCAAAACCATGTAATATGAGGAACTCCCTAATCCTTCCAATCACTATGTATTCTTTCAGGGAGGACCGGCACTACATAGCAGTGTGGATATATACCTTCCAATCACTATGTATTTCTATCTGCGAGACCCGGCCACACATCGCAGTGAAATACCTTCCAATCACTTATGTATTCTATGGGAGACCCGGCCTCAATATCTATGCAGTGATATATTTTTTTACCTTCAATTCACTATGTATTCTACAGGGAGGACCCCATACATAGCATGTATATCTTCCATCACTATCGTATTCTTCAGCGCGACGGATTCGTCTGTCAGTCGCATCTTCTCCACTACACACGCATCTATTCACGGCGCCTGTACCGGTGCGGAATACACATGTGGGCCTGAGATCACTTCCCATCGTTATGTCTACTCAGCGTCGCAGGCGGCCCCTTGAACACGAACTACATAGCCGTGATATAACCTTCCCAATCACTATGTATTTTTCAGGGAGGACGGAACTCTAAGCAGTGTATACACTTTCCAATCAATGTATTCTATCAGGGAGGATCTGGCACACATGCAGTGATATATACTTCCCAATCATATGTGTTCTATCGGGGGGACCCAGCACCAAATAGCAGTGATCTAGATCCTTCCAATCAACTAGGTATTCTATAGGGGGGTCCGGCACTTACATAGCAAGTGATATCTACCTTCCAATCACTATGGGATTCTGTATCCGGGAGGACCCGGACTACAGACATAGCAGTAATATACCTTCCAATCATATAGTATTGCTATCAGGGAGGACCCGGCCAACTAATAGCAGTGATAATACTTCCCAATATATGTATTATATTCAGGGAGGACCGGCAGACGACATTTAGCACCGTGATGCTAACCTTCCAATCACTATGTATTCTATCAGGGAGGACCCGGCACTACTAGCAGTGATATATACCTTCCAATCACTATGTATTCTATCAGGGAGGACCCGACACTACATAGCAGTGATATATACCTCCAATCACTATGTATTCTATCACGGGAGGCCGGCACTACATAGCAGTGATATATACCATTCCAATCACATGTATTATATCAGGGAGGAACCAGGCCAATACATAGCAGTGCTATATACTTCCAATCATATGTATTCTATCAGGAGGGACCGGACACTACATAGCAGTGATATATACCTTACAATCAACTATGTATTCTATCAGGGGAGGCACTCTTATAACAATGTGTAGATCTATTGGACCGATTGTATGGATCGATCTGAAGGTGTATGGGGGGCTTATTAGTGCTTTGATTCAGGAAAGAGAACTGTTTGTAATTGACATGTACAGTACATAGTGAGGAGAATTGCGGGTGAGTAATGGGTAATGTATGTGCATGATGGTGGCTTTTCCCCCCCTCACCGGCCTCACCTCTCCCTTCTCCGAATTTCATCGGTGATGCGGCTTCCTGTTGTCTTCTAGATTACAGCTCATGTGTCTGTGACATCCAGTGTTGGCTTGATGGGGGAATTGCTCAGGAGACCCCTGATCTCCTGTATCTCCAGCCCCCCCGTATTCCAGCCCCCCACCTAGTGTGGGTGATCTCGGGACGGGAAGAGTGTTATCTTTCAGAGAATGTGACATATCTGTTCTCTAGTCTCTGTCTGCCTGCGGCTGGGGAATACACAGGTATAGTAGCAAAGGTCATGCACCCTTCGGTATGGTGGGGGGCACTAGTCCTCTGGTAAGGTGGACATCACCGTCGGTTTGACAATTTGTGACCTAAAAAAAATTGATGATTCAGTTGAAAATGTATTCCTTGTTTCTGCATCGATGGAGCAAGTGTTGAACTTGAACTTTAAATATATCGGAACGCTGGTAATGCATAATGCATTAAACGCATAGATTCCGGTGGACCATGAACAGCGACTACAGTGGATAAGGCCACGCTCGGAGAAGCGAAGCGGCACAGTTTGTGTGCATTATTCCAACCTGCACTTGGATGATAGTACTGGTCCCAATCCAAAGTGATGCGATCGACAGAAAATAAAGTCAGTCACATGTGATAAAGGTAGCATCCAGGAGGCATTCTGCATCAATGAGTTGAAGGAGTCGAGATGTTCAATTGGGGCTGTGTATGGCTAACTAGTACTTGTGGTGGCTCAATAGCTTCAGATGGGTGTGTCGTTTTGCGGGGGAAAGCGATCGACGAGCGATTGGATCGCTTATGCAGCCATAGCGATTCGATTGTCTTGCAAAATCGCTCAGGGATCTATGGGTGTCTGGTAGGCTTTAGTTTCGTAGCCCAAACACAGGGCAATTACGTGTTGCAAATGAGGAATGATCAATTGCAACGTGGTGATGCCACTAGATCCCAGGAGCGACATTCTGCGGAATGAGAAGGCTCAGCCGAACCTTGGCGAGGGAACCGACCCCCCAATGGCCAAACTTTGCCATCATGTCGACCCTGTGTGACAAACATGTGTTCTGAAAGCGGGATTGATGCTCCAGATGTTGGCAGCGTTTCGACTCCCCGACATCGCCGCGAGAAAAGTGCACAGAGATTGATCTTTCAGGAATTGATCTGTAAATCATAACCGTGGTATGGCTGGCCCAATTGTTCAAGTATATGATGGTTATATCGGGAATATCGATGGATTTGTATATGATCAAGTGAAATTATGTAGCGCACAGGGCTTAGGGACAGATCAATTGGTTTTGAAATGATCACACCATTGTGGTTGGTACAATTCGATCGATAGTTAAGGCTACCATACAGAGTCATGGCCGTGAGATAGCTAACCCATTCAAGCTAAGTGCGAATACCGTCATCCACTAAGGCCCGATATCCGAAGGGAGTAGGGAGCGCCGCATGCTGTGGCATCCAGCTCAGCTGATGCTTGCATGGGGACCCGTGGCCCTAATCAAAGCAAATGGAGATTCGACCGTTTAATTTACAAGTCACTGTCACAATAACCGCTGGAGTAATGCAGGACCAGGGTCTACGCGCCTATCTATGCGGGTATGGGCCATCTTTAGACTGAAAGTCGCATATTCAATCTGTCACAAGCAATGTGAGCTATAAAGCTAGGGCATACACGTTACGATTAAGCACGATCCGATTTTAAGCCTGATCTTTTTCACCGCGACACGATCGTAAGCAAATCCAAAGTAACAACCATGGCGGGTTGATAGTAATACGATACGTTATACAAACCCAAAACCGCCGATTTTTTGTTTTGCGATTCAAAAAAACCACAGGAACGCGTCATATATAATGGTGTCTTCAAATTACACTGCCCCGACCCACACACAAAATGCTACGATTTTCGTTTGATTGTTGTACAATGTCGAAAAGTTCACAGTCCGATCACCTGTTCGATGTTTTGATCGCATCGGAAACATTTTTGACAGATCGAACCTTGTGTGCAGTAACCATTGAATCAGTTGATGTAAACTTTGTAGTTTACGGTCGATAGAACGCTAAAATCTAACCATGTTTGCAGTTAAAGGCCCCCTAAAACGTTTACATTTCTTTGTCAGATTTCCTTTAGTTCCTTTTGTTTACCAAAACCATGTAATATGCCGGGACTTTCTGAACCCCATCAAGTCTGCTGTGTTCAAATCGCAGAGGGACCCGGCACTAAATAGTGTTGGTAGATCTAACGGATTATCTGTCAGACGACGATCTAAAGAGGATTAATAAAAGGTGTATGGCCAGGCTTACGGTTAAGATCAAGCAACATGTAGGGCTTTAGCCTTATTCTAAAGCTGCCATACACCCACACGAGTGGGTGCCGACCGACATGACTGCTTCAGATCAGTCCGGGTTATAGCGCGTGATGACGTCCATCGCGCTGGCTATTGCGAGCTGGAGAGCTCGGCGGGCACCATTGGTGTGCTGGCCATTACATTCAAGCCCCGGTTCTTCATTGAAGTTAATGGCATTGGCTCTCGGACATCGGCCAGAGAATCAGACATTCCGTCTCTGGCGGCAGAGCTGTGGGGCGACAGGGTGATCTGGGCACCACCATTTGGTGGCCGTTCGGTTCAGCGGCCAACCAAATCGGAGCCGCTAATGGTGTTGTGTGTATGGAGGCTTAGGCTAAATTACCGTGGCTGATTTTCCATATCGTGATTAGATAAAACTATGAATCCAAATCGTGAACATGAAGTAGTTAGTATCCAACCCATAATTAGAGAAACATAGATAGAATTGGTAAATCAAATGGAGTTATTGTTGTTGTACAATTCTGATACATGTGATAATATATGCCTGGCCCCAACCTTGGGGGTGACCCCTCTATCCCTAATAAACTAGGACATCTTGGGGCACCCAATGTGGTGATAATGGGTATACAAGTGATCTCCCTATCTCAGAGGACACCCAGAGTACTTGGAACCTTACCAGAGGGAGCCAGAGTTATGGGCCTGTGGACCGATATTCATCCACATACACAAATAAAATCAGTGTGACAGCCAGTCTCTGGCGCCACCCCACCCATTTGTGAGTGGGTATAGTCCTGGCGAGCATCTTAAAGATAAGTCGGTGAAACGATGTAGGAATATATCAGTTTGCATATGTACCTTCCAACTTGTTAAGGGACCAAAAGTAATATATAAGTACTGTATATATATGGGGGTTGACACCATGGGCTTTTGGCACCAGGTAACACCAAAAGCTCGTGACACCACTGAAGCACTGAATGTGATGTATATATAATTTGTAAACATGGTATTCAAAGCACCTGCCTAATAACCTCACAAAAAACCACATACCAGACTCCAGTATTTGTAAATCAGTTATAGACATAAGAGAGTCCAATGAGAGTAAGTTCACGAATGTGCAAGCAGTGCTACAGGCAAGCCGATTGCAACATCACAATCCTAAGACATCACCATAAATATTTGGGCCTTCTTCTAGTAAATTTACGTCTTGTGGTTCATTTGCACGGTAGTCAGATCTCCGTCATTATTTATCATGGGCGAGGTCTCGCCAAGTTCGCGGGCCTGGAGCGTCTGCCTATCGTGTTTTATTTGTGCAAATGTTCGATGACCAGATGACAACACTGATCTGACGGTATGACACTGAATAAACCCGGCCCTGGCGGTTCCGATGGATTGGGACAGTGAGAAGATCTGGACACCTTGGTCACAGCCTTGTAATGGACCCGAAGGTGGTGAGAACACCTCAAACACAATGTCAAGACGGGATGAGTCGATTCCACCCAATGCGGGTTAGGAGGCAAGAGAGAGAGGAGAGCAGAGCGAGAGAGAGAGCGAGACGAGAGAGGAGAGAGGAGAGGAGAGAGGAGACGAGAGAGATGAGAGAGAGATGCGAGAAAGAGCGAGCCGAGAGGAGACTAGGCGAGCTAGAGAGCGAGCTAGCGTAGGCGAGCGAGCGAGCGAGGCCGATGGAGCGCAGAGAGCGAGCGAGCGAGCGAGCGAGCGTACGACGGACGAGCGAGAGAGCGAGCGAGCGAGCGGCGAGGCGAGCGAGCGAGCGAGCCCAGGAGCGAGGCGAGAGAGCGAGCGAGGCGAGCGGACGCGAGCGAGCGTAGCGAGCGAGTATAGAGAGAGAGAGAGAGAGACGCGAGTGAGGAGCAGGAGAAGCGAGAGAGAGAGGAAGAGAGTAGAGAGAGAGAGAGCGAGCGAGAGAGAGAGCGAGCAGAGCGAGCAGGAGAGAGAGAAGAGCGAGGCGAGCGAGGCGAGCGAGCGAGCGACGAGGAGAGCGAGAGAGCGATAGAGAGCGAGCGAGCGACGCGAGCGAGGCGAGCGGAGCGAGCGTGCGAGCGAGAGAGCGAGCGAAGTCGAGCGCAAGGCGAGAGAGCGCAGAGGCGAGCGAGCGAGGCGAAGCGGAGCGAGCGGCAAGCGATCGATCGATCGATCGAAGCTATATCTATGTAGCGATTAGGCTATCATCGATCTATTATCTATCATTATCTATCGGATCGATATAGTATCTATCTATCGATCTATCTAGCTATCTATCTTTTTCTCCACAACTGAACACCGTTATCTGCATCCTGTTCCTCAGGTCTCCATGTGGTCCAGCGTTGGATGGATGTGAGCTAAGGGAGGATAACAGTACCCGTGCTCTATTTTCGGTTTTGGCTATGATGGCAGTAGAGTCATTCACATACTGGAGACAAAGGATGGGTGTTTTACGCAGCGTGTGGATTGAAAGCTGAGATTGGCAGCAAACAGGTGGAACACAAAGGAGGATGGGGCGGGGGGATTGAGATGGAAATATACTTCTGGAAAAAAAATGGGTGGTGGATTACTGAAGAATATTTCGATTTGGAAAAAAAAAAACAGAGTAGAAGAGAAAAGGTGAGTTGACCATAATTCTTAGGGATTGGGGATTACGAGGGAAAATTGTTAATTGGTCCTTTTATGTCCATTCACGGAAATTTCCAGACCAATAAGACGAAATAAGACGAAAAATCCCCCGCAGTACCAATTCAGGCCACAAGTGCCTAGAGAAACTTGCCGTCAAAGGTACAGATGACATAACTGGCCAATCTTCACACATGGGGAAGAGGGGGGCAAGAGGGGGAAGTGCATGCTGCAGGTCTTATCCTTCAATTCATGGCTGAAGGATCCGAAGCCGCCCAAGCTTGCAAAGACGAACAGTTGTCGGCGGCCTGTTCTATGAAGGGACACCAAATAAATATCCTGTTTTAGCACAGCAGTCGAAGCATTAAGACCCATCCTAATTCCTCCCCCCCATAAAAGTGTGTCTTATGGAACCGTAAAATACGGTTGGGTAATGATGGCAATAGTTGATATTACGGAAGCTAGCTAAGATCAGCCCACTACTCCGCATTATCATTGTGCTAGGGTGAATGGTGAATGGGTCGTTCCTGCGGACTAATAGCTAATCTCATATGTTATTAGAAAACGATAAGTATAACAAGCCTCTGAGGATCAACATTACCCCAAACCATTTGTATGAACATTGGCAGAGTATTTAGTACAGAGAAGTCAGTGGATACAGTTGGATCGCAAACAAAGAAGTGCTCAATAAAGCTATTGTATTATACTGTAAATGGGGGGAGGTAAGTTAATGTGACAGAATTACCGGAGTCAACCAGATGTAAAGAGGGCCAGAACTTTTAGCTTAGAGTAAAACGTTTATTCTAAGATGGAAGTGTCCAAAAGGGGGTGAGCTCACTATCAGAAACGACGAGCAACTTTGAAACGAATGTGAACAAGCAGAAGAAGAGGTGTACATGAGGCAGGGTATTCCCATTCACATTAAGGGAACCCGATACACACAATGGGCACTAAGATGAGTCCAGGAACAAGTAAGGCCACGGTGGGCTTGGTATGCATGTTCCAGAGGGTAAATATAGTCTTCAGCAACACCCACAGTAGTCAGTTCCTAAGTGGTCAGGGCCCCAAACGACCACAAAAAAGGGAAAAATAAGTGTCTATAGGGGTCAGGCTAAAGGTGAAGTAATCAGAAGAAGAAGAAAACGGCGCGAAAGACAGAGGAATAAAAACGCAAACCTACTCATCCTATCCGCCTTGAAGGTAATAATAATCCGTATCCCGCGCCACTGGAGAGCGGCCTGCGAATCTCAGACCTCAGAAGGATTGTTTAGGCGCGTCCATAAAGTTTAAACAAAGGCCGCCACCCCTTCTCCACCCTCACTCCCCCCCTCCCCAACATATACCCCCAACTACCTCCTTACCCTCACTCACAACAATCTACTTCCACTATTCCCCAACAGCCTACAGTTCCCACTTCTCTCTAACAGCCTGCTGATCCCCTCCAACACTTCTACCATCGCCCCCATCCATCACTGCCCTACCTCACGCCCGCTCAAACAGGTTCGGATTAACCGACGCAGGAGATTCCGGCACGATCGATGTACGGGGGGGCGGCGTGGCACACGAAGGCGCCGACGATCGAGGTGACGGAATCGCGTGACCAGACGACAAATTGTGCGATCATTCGCGTCCGATTGATCGGGGGGCTCTCAGAATCGGATCAGACGGAGAGAGAACCAAATGTTGGTCTTTCTGATCCGATTCTGCAACATAGGGGGAGGTGCCATTGGGAGATGAAACGGAAAGGCACATCTAAGAGCGAGACCACCCCGCCTCTTCTTACGCCCTTTTGCTCCGTTTGTCATCGCGCTGATCTCACACCGAACGGTCGTAGCTCGCGCATGAAATGTCAGGAATCGTGGGACAAGGTGGTGGGAAGCGATCGGGATACCCATTTAATTGGCTGATTGATTGAGCTCCGATTACCAGGCTTGAATCGCCGGAAGTGGTCGGGTGTGAGTGAGATCAATGGCCGATGGAATCCGACACGTGTATGGCTAGGTTAGAACAAAGCTGCCCTCACGCCGGATAGTCAGTGTGGGCCAACTAATCCAGAGTGGAATCGTGTTGAGCTGTGGTAGGAACCTTTTCCTTCCTGTGGGTTTAGTTACCTATGCTCGGCAAGCATGTGGCATACCCACCAATCGCTTCCCGCCCGGAAGGTTAAAGGGAACATTGCCCTGAACTGAAGTTACATGTCACCACATTAACTATAAGGAATCTACTTTGAGTATCTTCAGAAGTGCCTCCAGTCATACAGTTGGAAGTTCATTGGTTAGTATCCTCTGCAGTACATATAGGAACATTGACCATCAGCATATTGTAGCTAATGGGGGTCATTGCCTTTTCTGCCAACTTTTCACATAAAAACAAAGTGCAGAGCTTGTAAAACAGTTACAGCTGATTATTGCGTGGAACAAATTTTTTTTTGCCTTTATAACCCTGTTTCTTATGTATTTAGTTGCTCCAGAGGTGACGATTTTGGCAAAGCAAACCCGCGATGGGACAGACCTCCACTGTTGGGTCTATGGGTTTTACCCTCAGAAGGTTGATGTGAGATGGGTAAAGAATGGGCAAGATGAGGTCTCCTCTGACAAGGCCATGGTCATCCTACCCAATCCTGACGGCACATATCAGGCCACATTCACTGTAAACGTGCAACCGGGAGATGGCAGCACCTATTCATGTCATGTTGGTCACAGTAGCCTCGTTGAGGAGATTGTTGTACCGTGGGGTGAGCATTAATTACACAAACAATTTCTGTTTTTAGTAGTGTAAGGTCTTTTTGAGTGTTGTGTGCCATAAATCCCAAATGTAATTGTAAAAACCAGCAAACCTTTCTATTGCTTTTTTTTTGTTTTTATTCTTAAAATATATCTATATATGCTTTACCACACACGAGCTCATGTAGAAAATTAGCTATATATAGAAAAGTTTAGGTGCAACTGGTCAGGGGCTAGGGTAGCACCAATGCTGCATCAGGATAGGGTTGACAGACCTGCCACTCATTGTCCATCTCAACTACTTTCTTTCAACCCATCCCTGGTAATAAATTTCTGTGCTCTCTTATGATAATTTTTCCACCCCCCCCCCCCCTTGCCTTCCCCTGCAATCCTTATAATAAAATTACATTCACAAATAAATCTTGCGCTTCTACTTCTGTGTGCATGGCGAGTGGCTTGTATGCACTTCCTGACTCCTCTTGGTTTGCCAATGTTTGCCTATGAGATTGAAAAATCAACAATTTGCTTGATTGGGCAATGAATGTTGAGCATGGCCAAAAAGTCACTTTATATGCAACAGGTTTTCATGAAAACGCATGTCAACGTACGTCAACAGATATGTCTAAACCAGGCCTAAACCAGACATGATTCCAGATATATATCCCTTCAGAAAAAGATACCTTCCACCCCTACAACTCCATCTTAACCTAAAAAGGACGCACCATCACTGCTCAACCAAAACAACTACAACAAGCATGGACAATCCAGCTCTTATTTTTCAATAACAAACAATGTGAAAATCCTCCATAGATGTTTCCATTCTGCTGGGTAATAATAACAACATTGATGATGTAGGAGATCTCCCATGAAGCCAATGACCAAACATGATCCATAAAGTTTCTCCAGGATTCCTTGGTCCGTTACCACAGCCAGTGTAGACCATTATTGAGCAATGGGAGTGATGAGATATCATGGGCAAGTATGCTTGCAGAGTGAAGGAGGTCAATGGGTCAACCGTTAGAGAATATTCATATCTCGTACCAAATGTAGTTATTGTAGATGAAACCTTAATTGCTGACAAACTTTTTTTTATAACAATGATGTTCTTCAATCCCACAGAACATAATATGATGAGGAAATGGATCCTTCCATTCGTGGCTTTCCTGTTGTTTGGACTGGTTGTTATCATCCTCTGCAAAGTATGTAAGAAAAATCAAGGTTCTAAATCCCCAACCTGAGTAACCCGGCACCTCCCTGTACTGGCAGCTTTTCCAGCCTGGATAAAGGGAATCTGTAGGGGAAACCCATTCTTCAAGGAGTAACATGGGCACCATATTTAAGGCTGAACTCTGGGTCACCCAAGTATTGCCATGTGGGACCTTCTATATCTTAGCAGAAGTTCTTTATGACCCAACTTCTGCAGCACTTAGCAGGTCAGTGCGGTAATACAGACCACTACTAGTTTTAGGTAGGCAGCATGTAGTGGGTGGGGCTGCTGGGCCCCTTGTGCGGCTCTCTAAATATCCTATATACAGCACAGTTATGGTGTCACCCCACCCCAAAGTACAATCCAGATCTGAACATACATTTGGTGTATATACAGTGGATTGTTATCCTTTCTGGAGATTGATGAACTGTACTGTATTTTATCTCCTTGGCGATACCCCGAATACAGCTCGGGGTAAGTATGTTTTACAAAGCAAACTCATCCTGAGCCACAGTTACTACTTACATATTACGTACTTACTTATCACTGGCGAGCCTGCAGTGTTTCTGAACATCGACGGACTCCACCTCTTTGTTGATGCTGGAGAGGTGGCGCCATTGACCTGCATGAAATGCAGGCAACGTCGCTTTCCTGCCCCACATTCCTGGTGCCATCAATGATGGTGAGGAAGTGTAGAGGGGAGGGCAGGGAACAACAGCAGAATACTATGTAATATGCTATGATTGGCAGTGCGGCGCTGCAAAAAACTATGCATTTCGGGCATACCGCCACAGAGGTTAAATAGCAATATCTGCGGCCAAAGTTAAGCTTAACAAAAAATGTTGTGAACTAATATGTGACATTTTCCTGTTATGATATTTCATATGGTCTTAGTCTTGGCGATATAAAGTTATACCGTTTGTGACACTGAAAATACTTTCCTATCTTGTAAACCGCATTTTTCAGACTATAAGACACACTCAGCTTTTAGAGCAGGAAAACTAGAAAAAAATATTTGATGTGTTCAAATTCTGGGAAAATCCCCTGCAGTACCAACTTCAACCATGATAAAAATGGTGTCACTAGAGAGCACATTTCACGGACACATTGTCATCTTCCTCACGCAGGAAGGAAGCTCACACGGGGGAAGCTGCTTGCATGTACGCTGTGTGTGTGTTAGGAAGCTGCCAGCGTGACTGCAGCTTTCCCATGCACAGGGCTCTGCTGATATAACCAATAGTTCAGATGTGAGATCCGTCCATAGCCTGACAGCTCCTCCACCTCCCCAGCTAATCTTCTTTAGTGATGGCCGAACTGTCCGCAAGGCGGACAGTTCGGCCGCGAACAAGCATGTTCGCCCATCCTCTCGCCGGCGGACAGTACGGGTGTTCGACCCGCCCCATTTGCCGGCGAGAAGAAGATCTATATTCGCAGGATCAGAACCTGCGAGATCGTGCCGGAGGAAGAATCTTTTCACTACAAGACCGGGATGAAGCCGGTCTTGTAGTGAAAATACCGGCTCGGAACAGGAAGTGACGTCAGTGACGTCACATCCGGCCCCCGTAACCAGGAACTATGCGTTCCAGGATGACGTCACATCCGTTTTTTCCGATTCAAATTCCCCGCCTAGAGGTGAACAGGCGGACGGCGGACTTTTTTAGAAGTCCGACCCACCCGTTCGCGGACAGTCCAGGCCGATGTTCGGCCATCACTAATCTTCTTGCCAGGAGAGCTGGCGGGAAGCCAAGGTGCGACCACTCATGTCCGAGTGACCACAGGTTATCGCGCATTCGGACCATAAGGCGCTGGCACTTTCTGGGGGGTGAAACAGTGCTTCTTATAGTCAGAAAAATACGGCATATATCCAGATATCTCATCATTGTATTTATTTTTATTTATTTTTCTCTTCTGTATTTCTTCTGTATTTCAAAAACAGAAGGGTTTCACCCAAACACAATAAAGGGATTCTATGCGGCACCAGCTTTGAGCGTAAGCAGTCTTTAATCCAGACGTACAGTCTCCAAAACAAAATTGAACGAACTCAACGCGTTTCCCGAAATATCATCCGCTTCATCAGGAGTGTGAAGTTGCCATTTGCTGTGTGATAAAATATATATATCGACCAACCATCTGGGGGTAGAGAGGGGTATCAAGTGAGACCCTAGTAATGCCCATTTAGAGCCTTATAATAGTGGTGTAGAGCTACATTGTCTAGGGCTCCCACCCATCTATGTAGCTAGACCTTTTTTCCTACATGGCAATAGAGATGGTCGAATTTTTCAACTTGCTAACTTTGTGAGCTTATTGCAAAGCCCCTGAAAATGGTATCATCACCAAAATTGCTGGAGATGTAGAGAAGGGTTGTGGGAACATTTGTGTTAGAGACATACATTTTTCTTTGCAGTATACCCCCAACCCCAAACTCCAGCAAGTTTGGTGATGATGATCACGTATGATCATGATCACATATGATCACGCCACTGCATTGCCCCCTAAGGCAACGTTTGGACACCTTTAGGCATTATGTGCACTCATTGCTGAGAACAATGGGGGAAGAGCATCTTTTCAACAAAGAGACAAAGAACCAGATCTGGCCCTTGGGCCTTAGTTTGCCCAACCCTGGCTAATTGGTCCTTCAATCCAGGTTTAGCAGTCTACAGTAGTGAATATCAAATCGAATATAAAAGGAATATTCGCAAAATATTGCGAATTCGAATATTGCCTATGCCGCTCATCACTAGTCTACAGACCAAGTTGGTTGTCTGCTGAAAAAGACCACACAGAACACGGATGTATTTTAATGGTAATTTTTTTTAATTTCTAGAAATATATTTACATCTGACACATGCAATAATATCAATGATCTTGTTGCTAAAAACCATTAACCTCCTTATCCAAATAAAAACAAAGAGAGTTTTGAGGAACACAAGACTTTCATACTATTGACTTGGAACTTGTTTGAATTGGGTAGACTTTATAGGCCAAGCACACAGTTTGTTACTTCTGATTGATTTACAATGAATGAATTGAACCTGAAATTAATATTAAGTAAAATCTATTTGTGACTGATTGTAAGCAACTAATTTCCCTACTTGTGTGCAATCAGAGAAAAGATTTCCTTGTAATCAGTCAAATCACTCTTCGCCTTAGTTTGATGGACCTCACAGAAGTCAATAGTTAATCCTTCTTGAGTGAGAATCTTCCTGAGGAAATCCTCATCGTATGAAAAAATGTGAATCCTCTGCCCCTCCACAGTAAAATATGTCGCTTGGAGCACCCCAATCACTACTAAGTGTCCTTTGGGTTTAAGTAACTTCAGGATTTTTCTCAGGTTCCTAATATAATCATCTTGGGTTTGACAGACCATATCAAGCAGTCCAAGAGTCACCAGACAGTCAGCCTCTGGTAGTACCACCGGTTCAGTTAGGTTTTCTTTCTCAAGGTCACATTTCACAATGTGTTTAATGGCCAACTTCAGATCGTCTTCTTTCTTCTCACATTGCTCACTGAAAAGCCAAAAGGAACTGAAATAAGTAATAAAAATATATAAACATATAAAAGATTGATCAATATGTCCATGCAGGGCAAATCGTGGCTGGTGTCTTGTTGAGCGGGGGGGGAGGGTGCGAGCAAACAATCATAAGCTCAAACATCCCCCCGCCGGCGTGCAGCGTATGAGCCCACAGTGCAGGCTGACAGTGCAGTGTTGTGACGGCTGCTATGCCGATCAGCTGCTGCCCCAGATCGGCTGCTGGGGCCCCTATGTGCTCACCGTCAGGCCCCCCTAGTTGTCCCCCCTGACGGCGGCCCTGTGCCCATGAGTTACTTAGGGGTGGATATTGTATTGTAAAATTGTTCTGATAGTAACTGAAACCATATCCTTCCTTGATCTTTGCCCCAACACTATAGAGCAGTGTTTCTTAACCATTTTAGTTCTGTGACCCCGATAGTGAAGCATCAAAGTGTCACTTCCTGAATTTGGAATGGGTAAGTGCTGGTGTGGAGTGTCACTTCTGCACCCAGAATACCAGAAGTGACACTTTGCGATGTCATTTCAGGCACAATTTGGTAAGTGTTAAGTTAGGAGGGGAGAGTAACATCATAGTAGTGTTAAGCGTGAATATTGGAATTGCAAATCTTTCATTGCAAATATCGTCACTTCAAGACTTTGCAAAGGTCTCAAATATAGTGCTATATCTCCTTATATCTCCTATAGTGCTATGTGGTGATTACACTGCAGCTCCTTTTTTAAATTCTGCCACTAGATGTCGCTGTGACATTGAGATCACAATATAGGAATGTAAAAGTACAGATATTTGCAAAAAAGTAAATAGGGGATCTCAAAGTTTCTAATTTGTATGAAAAACATGCAAGACCTGTTGTCTATGTTAAAGACCATTTCAAAATGGTGGTTATTAGCGGTGTTGAGCTTGAATATGTTGTGAATATATTTGACGAATATCGGCTTGTCGAGAATTTGCGAATATGATGGCGGTTATTCGCAATTTTGAATATTTGTGATATTAGGCATCAGGGAGCTTTACAGCCATGCATTGCAAATATATATTCTAAATGTGAAAATATGGCATGTTACCATTCATTTTGAAGGTAAAGGCAATGTGAATGATATATTCATGAACATTCGGATATCAAATCGAATATAAGTAGAATTAAATATCACAAATTTTAATATTGCCTATGCCGCTCATCACTACTGGATATTTTCTGATTCCTGTGTTATCTGGAGGTGACCTTTTAATTGTCAATGTCAACAGGGACACTCCTCACCATTTACTTCAACAATGGGTCAGCATTGGAGACTCTTTCCCAGGTTGCCCTGTAGGCTTTCAAAAACATTGCAACGGCTGAAAACCTCTATATTCTAATAAACAGAAACAACAATTAATCAACATACTGAACCTTTTCCCCTGCAGCTCGGAGATAGCTTCTGAGGCATGCGACCAATCAAATGCCCCCGTCCGCATGTCCAACCATCTGCTCAGTTCCATGATGCATCTTTCATTAAGTCTCAATAGGATGATTTCTTCAAAGAGATCACTGATTGGGTGAAGATGATGAATAAGTGGGCCAACCGAGAGGTCAAACAGGTATTTCCCCCCGAAACCAACTACAAGGATATAAAGGGCAATAAGTAAAATAACATCTCCATTAAATTTTAGAAAGATGATTCTGACAATGAATTGATAATTCAATATTTAAGTTTATGTTTGTATATTTTATTATGTAATAGATAATGACAATTCAAAAAACATTTGATGATTCAAAAAATATAGATAAATTTTTATAAGGATTAACCTCCCTAGGGCTCTACTGAGGTCCAGATTTCTGTACCAAAACCGCACCATAGACTTAAATGGAATGTGTCTTTATGTTGTAGGCCTGTAACTTCCCAAAATATGTCCGTACAAGGGTCTAATAGACATCCTGAATATAATAATGTTCGAAACACACAATTATGTAAAAAAAATGATAAAAGGTATCATTTGAATGTTAAAATCTCTAAAATACTTATTTTTTATGATAGATTTCAAAACAGTATTGTATTTATATTTATGTTTTCTTTATAATAATATTTTTATTACAATTGGATGTTGTTGTGTGTTGTGTTTTTTTTTTACTTTGAATTGTATTGGATGTGGTTATCACTGTATCCAGTACAATTCCCTTTGGCACACTGTCTCCTCTGGTGTGATTAACACACACCAGGGGAGGGAGGGTTAACTTCAAAGGGCACATCTGGGGAATCACACTCAGAACAGT
>CM070038.1:94993319-95008802 GCA_036250615.1 Ptychadena robeensis
ACACGAGCACCGCATCCCCGTGAATATGTGCATGATCCCGGAAACTATGCCCTATGCGCCCGCATATCACAAGAAGGGGTTAGATGAGTGGTAGGTCCCACGGTAATTGGGACCGGCCGTCCATCCAGTTTTGTTCTCTCTGCCCAAAGGGCGGAGACAAGGGGACTTTCAGAGAGGCCACCCCGGCTCTTGAAAAAGACCCCGATTGGGGATTTTTTTGAAGCAAATGTGGAAGCAATAGAAGTTCACAAAAAAGCAAGCAAAATAGGTCATAGATAAGTCGTCAAATGTCCAAACACCATAGACAATGACATGCCCAAATGTTGCATCAATCAAGAATTTCACAGTCCATGGAGTTAATAAAATTTAAAGTCTTTAATTATCCTTCTGAGTGATATGTTTGGCGATCCTGGATGCCAGTTGATCCACCAGGTAGGCTGCAGGCTATCAGATGCCCATTCATATGAAAAAACGTCTCCACAACCTTGGCGTAAAATTCGTAGAGCTATGGAGTATTGTCGCACCTCGCCCAGGATGGAGAGCAGGAGGAACGGGGGGCCACTGCTATGGTAATCGTACGCAGGTAATCATAGTAAAGTAGGTAACCTGAGATGTAAAGCGGTGATACAGTCAGGTGGTGGTGGCAACTCCCCGGGTATCGTCCATGCCTGTTATGCGCCCACATACTTTGAGGTGTGTTTATATTCAAAACCCAATACACAAATCCAGGACAAGACAGTACAGTAGGCTTCCGGGAAGAAATAAGGGGAGCAACCTGGTTATTGGACTTAACACTCCCCGCTTTATCTCTGCTTATTGTTGGGACAGGAAGTACTGGAGTTCTTGACCTGCTATCATATAGAGAGGAAATTTACCAGATGCAGACACAATTGTAATAAAACAATTATAAACCTACTTCCATTTCCTCATTTAATTAAATTATAAATAAAGACAGATGTCTACTGTATCTTACAAAAGTAAGTACACCCCTGACATGGTGGTAAATATATTTTTTCTTGGTATAGGACACTTTGATATCATGAAAAGTAGTGTACAGCTTGTATAATGGTGTAACTAATGGTGTATGTGGTGTATGGTGTATCTAAACTTCTGGCAACAAAAGTGAGTACACCCCTAAGTGAAAAATGCCCAAATTGTCTTGGGCATGGAGTTCAATAGAGCTTCACAGGTTACCACTGGAATTCTCTTTCACTCCTCCATGATGACATCACGGAACTAGTGGACTCTTGAGACCTTGCGCTCCTCCACCTTAAATGTGAGGATAATGTAATAGATACTCAATAGGGTTTAAGTCTGGAGACATTCTTGGCCAGTCCAGCAGCTTCACCCTCAGTTTCTTTAGCAGTGGTTGTCTTGGAGGTGTGTTTGGGGTCGCTTTGTTACAATTATGTCCTGAGGCCCACTTTTGTGCCTCAATTAACTGTAGCTCCCCAGTGCCGGCAGCATTCATGCAGCCCAAAACCATGACATTCTACCACCATGCTTGGCTCTAGACAAGGCATATTGTCTTTGCCTTGCTTAACTTCCAATGACCAGTATGAGAGTGTGTGAGAGCGATAAAACTAACTATAACACACTTGACACCTGAGACCTTGTAACACTAACAAATCACATGGAGATAAAAAAGGCAAATTAAGCATAATTTGGAAATTTTTTCATTTAGGGGTGTACTCACTTTAGAGATTTTGATATTGTGTGCTGAGTTATTTGGAGGGGACAGAAAATATATTGTTGGGATTTAGATGCAAATGGTGCTGCCAATGAGGCGACTCCACACAGACAGTCCTTTCCTTCCTGCCTGTGTTTATTTGAGCAACAAATGTTCACACAAAAGAAGATACCCTCGCAGGGGTCATCAGCGGCAACATAAAATGTTCATAATAATAGCCTCCTGGCCAAACAAGCAAAGCTGGCTCTGACTGATCCAAGAGACTGTCACACACACCAGCCCCTGACACTCAGCACCAGGTGCTCTAATGGGCTTCTGAGCCTCTAGAAATACTGGACCAGGAATTGGGAATCTGCCCCACCCTGCTCTTGCAGATTCCCAGTAAAACCAGCCGCAGAACACAATCAAGAAAACAGCACATACATAGAAGTTCCTCGCAAAAAATAACAGTGCTTGTTCTACCTCAGAATGGGAATCTGAGATATCATGGTCCAACATATATACCATCCAGCACTCTGCCCAATGACACAGGTGATCTTGGGGCCACTATGTCACAATATACAGTTATACAAGCTGTGCACTGACTATTTTACAGTGTATTATCAGTATTGTACATTGAAAAGTTAACCAAAAGAGTTTAGGAACAACCCACCACCACATTTCAATTAATAAGACTATAGACATACCTATCTCACATGCTTTGTTAACCATCTCCATCATCAATTTAGAGTCATCCCAAAAAGCCAAGTCCGGTTTATTCGAATAATAAGTATCCAGATATCCTCTGGAATGGAACTCATGGACATGGTAAAGCTTGTGTGATTCAGGCTCCATCTTCCAATCTTCAGTTGATTCTAATAGCTATGCTAATGTTCTGGAGATCGATCTCCCGGTAGATTAACTTTCTCAGCTTGGTAAGTATATATATTCTGTTTTGTTGGTTTTACAATCACAAACTTAACAGTCATGAGAGAATCCCTCACATGATGATCCTTGGCTGTGAAACCTTTTCTTTTTATTTGTTTTCCCATGTATTGAATTATATTATTTCTCAGGTGCATCTAGTATCAGAGGGTGATATATCATGGTAGGGTTTAGAAGCCTTGGCTGATGATGAATATCTTCAATAATTTGTATGGTTGTATGGTGACCTACTGAACATTTGCCCCAAGTGTAGCTCAGGGTAAGCTTGCTGGCCCTACAAACTCGAGCCACACCTGGGGATACTCACCTATCCATGGCAAGCCTTCCCTGACCTCTTCTGGGTCTGCTTCTTCGGCACCCAGATACAAACGGCCCCTACAAAAACAAAAACAGGTAGCATATCAAGCAATGATCTGCCTTTTTTAGAATTATCTTTAATCATAGCAAGAATTTATTACAAAGCCCACACATAAAGTATGCAAAACTATTTCCTACACCCCACAGAATAAAAAGGACACTCGAAAAAGAGGGAAACGAAGAGGAAGAAATAGAAAGACTTGAAACGAAAAAAAAACAAAAACCTAAAGACAAGGAGCCAACTACCAAAAATCTGGGATATTTAAATTATCCAAATATGCTCATTGTTAAATAAGGGATTATGATTAACCCCCACAGCAGAACCCAATATGTTTGAATTATTCATAGACCTCCGTAAATACATTACAAAATTAACTTTGAAAAGTCATTTTGCTATACAAGACAAGAAGGCCCTTATACAAGGACGACACAATGAGCCCAAACACCCAACTCCACTGGAAGATAACCTGGACATTGACAAGTCTTGCAATCAAGAATTACAACAACCCTCAAAAACAAATCCACTTACTGCCCAGCACATAATAAAGTGAACTTTATTGATTGTTTACACACATTAGTGCAAAAAGGTTTAACAAAATATAATAATAAAAATAATAATAAAAAAAATAATAATCTGACTAAAGGGGAAAAGAAGGCCCCTAAAACCTTAAAATGTGAATCCTCTATAGTCATCCGCAGCGCTGACAAGGGGGGAAGCATCGTAATCCAGGACCGATCAGGTTACTTAAAAGAAGCTAAGAATATGCCAAAGGACAAAGAAAATTACATCACCTTGCCCAACAATCCACTAAAGGAACATAAAACAAAATGTGATCTTCTTACCTTCTCACAAAAAAAAGTTCCTCACCATCCAGAATCCAGCACAAGCCCTCTTCAACCATTTACTAACAATCCACAAGTCACTAAAGCTGGGAATAGACGTTACGATTTACTGTCTATTGCTTATACCATTCTATGCAGTAGCCGGCAGCCGGTCCCAGCTGAACTAATGGGGTCAGACTAAAATTTCCCATCCTGACGGATCTCTGTGCGATCCGACAGGACGGCTGATTTTAGCCCAATCCTCGTCAGTTGCAGCCTCCAATTCCTGCACGACCCTTAACAAACCCACCCGGAATTATCCCAGCCCATTAGCCCATTATCCCAGCATCAATTCACTTACCAGCAACCTATCACAATATATACACTATCACCTCCAAAAGTACGTGAAGAACCTCCATCTACCTAAGAGTTCACTCAACTACTACAGGGATTACAGAAAGGAAACTGTAAAAACAATCTATGGATCCCGGTGGTCACAACTTGGCTCCCAACCAGTCTCCCACAGATGGGAGAAAAAAATCGGCTGTGTTGCAGATCTACCATCGCTGGGAGAGCTGGAGGGGGAGCTGACTGTTGGTTATATTGCAGAGCCCCGCTGGCAGGCAGCTTCCTCACACACACAGCATGGAGGGGAGACGGGAGATACGTGTGCTGATTCCCCAACCAGACACCCCCCGGTCCTTCAGGAGATGCTGAGTGTTGCATCTCTGTGACACAGTTTTTGTGTGAAAGAAAAGGGGTACTGGCATGAGATTTTTTCAACAAATTTTTCTGTTTTCTGCTCTAAAAACTGAGGTGCGTCTTTTATAGTTCACATGCTCCTTATGTCTTAAAAAAGACAGTATTTCATGTCCAATATAAATGCACTTATGTATGTAAGATGGATTAATGTTTTTTTTAAAAACCTGTACAGTATTCTTTGGTCTGATCATTATTTGTAATATGTCTCTATGTTATTACCCTGCAAACTGCATATTATATCGCCCTTCAAACAAGTTATTGGGGCTCTAAATATCCAGATATTTGTGCCAACATCCCTTATATGCAAAAATGTTTTGTAAAACCAGATCAGTAGTTGTCTGATCAATTTAATCAATCAACTACTGATCTGGTTTTACTAACTGTGGATCATTCTTCAAAAGGACCTAGCAATCCGCTCGGTATCATATCCCTCAAATACAGTTGACCATTTAGTCCCTCCCCCCACCCCAGTTCTAAATAAAAATAAAAACCCCATGTAATATATAATGCCATTCACCAGCCACACACAACTGGATAATATGTTCCCAATAGAAGGAAGGACACAAAACTACGCCCATACGTGCTGCCCATTCCAAGACTCCACACTCCCTCCTCCCAAACAGCCACTGCTCCCAACCCGACTGAAACAGAGTCGAGGAACGCAGAAAACTGCCCACACTGCAGCCTACTAAGACGCACACCAGATTTTAAATACAACTGCGCCAACACACTTGTGCATTAAGAGCAATTTTAGGTTCTCTAGACTTTTTAAGTGGCAGGAGGTAAGAAGACTACTACTATCATTATTACACCATACAATGTTGTATAAGGGAAAATGGGATGAGGCTGTTTACTTGGGTTTATATATAAAGATGTCATTTTGATAATACTGCATATTCTTATAGAAATGGGCACACTGATAAATGGATTTGGCTACACAGTCTGAATCAGTTGGTATTTACATTTGCATGATCAGTAACATCTACCAGGATCCATACAAAATCCTAGATACTAACACCTTTGACATGCATATAAAGCTAGCCACACATGGTTCAATTTAGCGTTCAATCAAGGTTCGATTAGATTTTGTAGTTCGATTAATAAAATGGAAAATCGATTTTAATTTAATCGATCTACACCACATGGGGTGTACGATTATTGTTCAATTTCGACTGAAAAGTTAATCGAAGTAATCCAAAATCGTAGATTGAATTCCTCTTACGATTTTAGAGTCAATCGAAAGTTAAAGGGAAGTAGCCACACATATCGAGCCAAGAAAATCACCCAAAAAACGGAGCCCAACAAATCGCCCAAAAAAAACTGCAAGGAATGTAGTTCAATGATTGTACAATCGAGCAAAACCTTCCAACCTGTCCGATCACTTTTCAATCGCCGATTTGACAAAAATCGATCAATGATTGTCGATTCTACTATGTGGGCAGCACATCGATTTTTTTTTACAATCGATCGTTTTTTTGATCGAAAAACTTTGATTGAATGCTAAAATCGAACCATGTGTGGCTAGCTTTAGTTGTATTATTAACAATGCCTGATCAACAATTCAGTTTTTTTGTTATCATAATCTAATCTATAACTACTTGTACACCAACCACTGTTATATATATATATATACACACATCTATCTGGGATCTCACACAAATGAGCAATTTTACATGTATGTAAAAGCTGTCATATTATGATATAGCAAGGTCCTATATATCTTATTTCTCATCATATATTTCCCAAACAATCAGTGATGTAAATATACTGTACTTTTTGGACCATAAGATGCACCCAAAATTTTAAAGGGAAAAGAAAGGGGAAAAACAGAGACAGCTATTCAGATATCAAGTGAATATGCAGAATGTTCCAGCAAAGTAGGCATGACTGGATCATGCTGTATTCACTCTGTACTCCTCCAGCCAAAAAAACTGTTGCAGGAGGGATGTCTTAGTTTCAGCAGAGTGTGCAAGGCTGATACTTTATCATGTGTCTATACCCTACATTAGTAGTACCTATTCTCTGAACACACTGACCAACTTATGAAAAGTCACATTTTACAATCTGGCACTGAACAACTTACCCATGAGCAGCTATTTACATATAGGAGGAGATATGAGACTGTCACAAAATGTATTTATTGCAATGCAGGATGTTAATGTTAATACACAACTCATCCTATCTAATTGTCTCTCTCCATAAGTTGGTCAGTGTGCTTAGAGAATGTGTACTGCTAGCACGAATGCAGATAAGATCTTTTTGGCAGTGGCCTTTTGGCTTGGAGGGAATGGAACATATTTCTGCTTCCTGGGATGCAGAGCTATTGCTTCCAGGATGGTTGGGATAAAAAAAAAAACTTTTTTTTTTTAAATATTCAGAGTATAAGAAGCAGGGACATGTTGCCATTAATAGTAAAACAGTGTGTCTTATAGTCCCCCCAAAATATGATATATATATATATATAAACGAATATAAATCAGATTTTATTATCATAATGAATTTTTTTATTGAAAAAAGTGCACACAGCCAGCATACAAATATGTATATATAAAATCCATCAGAAGCATACCATAAATCTTTTCCAATGCTGTAGTTATAAAGCATCAAGCACAGTTTCAAGCTTCCCAGCTCTTTGTCAACTTGTTACCACCTTTGGAACTTGACAAAGCGCTGGGACGTTTGAAACTGTTGTTCAATATTGGATGGATTGTGAGGACGTCTTAAACAGACCAACCGTGTATATTTGATAAAGAAGGTGCATACAGCTAATCCAATTGATTATATATATATTACATATATTATTTTTTACAATTATTTTAACTATTATTATCATTATCATTTATTTATATAGCTCCAACATTACGCAGCGCTGTACAATAAATTAGAGTTGAGACAACAACAAGATAACACACAGGTACAGACTCCACAATACCCTCTATCCTAAAGGAGTGGCATGAGAGCCATGAAACACGTTGATGTAGACCCTAACCCAGGGGTGGGCAAACTTGGACCCTAACCCAGGGGTGGGCAGTCCTTTTTTGACTCGTGGGCCGCAATGGGTTTTTAAATTTGACAGAAGGGCCAGACAATAAACCTGTAAGGGCCGCCCAATCCCAAGTCCTCCCAGCCTGGGTGGAAAATGTAAACATTGACAAATTTATTTAAAAAAAGAAATAATCATACTGATTACCAGGGAGGTTAAATAAGAAAAAAATATATTAAAAACATTTTGTTACATCATTTTTTTACATTGGATAGTAATTTTAAGCAAACTACAGCCTTATAAAGGAGTCCTTCATAATCATCCTCTAGGCATTATCTCCACTTACTGCAGGGAATGAGCAGAAGGGAGCCAAAGTATCTTGACACCAAGTTTACAAAGGGCAAGATTAAAATACTAAAGGGCCTGATACGGCCCCCGGGCCTTAGTTTGCCCACCCCTGCCCTAACCTGTTGTCAATAAAATCCATTTTTTTTAAATACCAGGTGCCTCGACAGAGCATCCCCCCCCCCCCCCCCCCTGAAAATTCATACCCTTTAAAACCTACCAATTATAACACACTTGATCCCCATTTACACCAGAGATCTTGTAACACTACCCTGTTTCCCCTAATATAAGACCTACCCTGAAAGTAAGACCTCCCCCAAAAGACCTAGCTGCTATCCCACCCTGTGCTTCTAATATAAGCCCTTTCTCAAAAATAAGACCTACCATGTCCCAGAGAAAGCTTCCATATTTAGAAAAGACATGGCAGGAGGCATTTTGTCACTTCTTCTAAGCCCAGAAATAAGCCCTAGTGCATTTTTCGCACCTAAAATTAATATAAGACAGTGTCTTATATTAGGGGAAACACAGTAACGAGTCACATGACACAGTGGGGATAAAACTGCAAATAAGGCATAATTTGGACATTTTATTTTTAGGGGTGTGCTCACTTTGGAGGTTTAGACATTGTGTGCTGAGTTATTTTGAAGGGACAGAAAATGTATACTGTTCTACAAGCTGTACACTGACTACTTTACAGTGTATTAAAGTGGCATATATTTAGCGTAACTGTTTACCATATTATCAGGGATGTACTTACTTTTGTGAGATATGGTATATAGATGTTTTATAGTAAATTGAAAAGTTAACCAAAAGAACAGAGTTTAGGAACACCACCACATTTCCATTAATAAGACTGTAGACATACCTATCTCACTTGCTTTGGTAACCATCCCCATCATCAATCATCCCAAAAAGCCAAGTCCGGTTTATTTGAATAATAAGTATCCAGATATCCTCTGGAATGGAACTCATGGACATGGTAAAGCTTGTGTGGTTCAGGCTCCATCTTCCAATATTTAGTTGAAATACCAGTGGGGTGGGGGGAAGGGCCAAAAGGTAATGGTCCATCCGCCCACCTGTTTTTTCCTTGTGAGGGATAAGGCGAGGGGACTTTGACGGGGCTCCCCTATATTTACTTGAAGTCCCCTCGCCTTGTCCCTCACAAGGGAAAAACAGGTGGGCGGATGGACCATTACCTTTTGGCCCTTCCCCCCACCCCACTGGTATTTCTAGATTTATTTGGGATGGGGGCTATTCCCCTTAGGATATAGGTGACACGACCATCCTCTCTATAATATTTAGTTGATTCTCATAGCTATGCTAATGTTCTGAAGCTTGATCTCCCAACATATTGACTTTCTCAGCTTGGTAAGTGAATACATTTTTGCTTGGTTTTACGATCACAAACTTTACAGTCATGAGAGAATCCCTCACATGATGATCCTTGGCTGTGAAACCTTTTCTTTTCATTTGTTTTCCCATGTATTGAATTATATTATTTCTCAGGTGCATCTAATATCTAGTATCTGAGGGTGATAAGTTATGATAGGGTTTAGAAGCCTTGACTAATGAAATACCTTCAACAATTTGTATAGTTGTATGATGACCTACCTTGAGTGTAGCTCGGGGTAGGTTTTCTTTTTTTTTTTTGGATTTATTTCTGTACAGATCATGTGCCAGCAGGTTTGGATGATGCCAATCTTGTTAGCAACATCCAGAGCATCATAATCGGGAGCAAGACGTACATATGCCTTCTTCTCACCATCTGGCCTAATGAGGGTGTTCACTTTGGCCACATCAATGTCGTACAGCTTCTTCACGGCTTGCTTGATCTGGTGCTTGTTTGCTTTGACATCAACAATGAAAACCAGAGTGTTATTGTCCTCAATCTTCTTCATAGCAGACTCAGTGGTGAGGGGGAACTTAATGATGGCATAATGGTCAAGCTTGTTCCTTGTGGGGGCACTTTTCCTTGGGTATTTGGGTTGCCTCCTCAGCCTCAAGGTCTTGGGTCTGCGGAATGTTAGGGTTGTCCGGATCTTCTTCTTCTTGTGGCTGTGAACACCTTTCAGCACAGCCTTTTTGGCCTTGAGAGCCTTAGACTTTGCTTCAGTCTTGGCAGGGACAGCTTCCTTCTTCGCCTTCGGTGCCATCTTGGGGAAAAGCGGGGTAGGTTTTCTGACCATGCATACACAATATTCACCTGGGGATACTCACCTATCCCCGGCAAGCCCGCGGCAGTGAAGAACCTGACCTCTTCTGGGTTTACCTCTTCGGCATCATCAGTGGCGCCAAAGAGTTGGGAAGGGGCAGGGCAGCCGTCAGAAATCATGGGGCCCGGTACAGCAAAAATGTCCGGCCCCATGGAAGGACTTGTTGAGCGGGGGGGGGGGGCTGCTAGTAAAAATCCCCAGACCCCCGGCCAACCGCACACACACAACCCCCCCACACCCCCGCAGCGCATCGCACGAAGTAGTGGCAGTACAGGCACAGTGAGCAGAGGCTGCTGTACCTACCAGGCAGCACGCTGGGGCCCCCTAGCTGCCCGGGCCTGGGATGGGAGTCCCCTCTGTGCCCCCCTGACGGCGGCCCTGGGAAGGGGCTGGCGCAATGGACCTCCAAGTTGCCTCCATGCTGGTGGCAGCTTTTTTTTTTTTTTTTAGAACATTAACTACTTTGGGGATGTAAAGGGAAAGGGAGAGCAAAGAATCACAGAGGATTCAATTTTTTATAAGGGGAACACTCAGAGGGTAAAAAATTATGAACATTTCTATGATTGTCTGCCCTAGCCTTACTGCTGCTTTGCGCCATTTTCTTCGGGGCAAAACTGCACCATACAAGAGATTGAGGCACAGAACAGCGATGGCAATGTTAGCTGGGGATGAAGGTCAATGGCGCCACCCCACCTCTTCGGCGTCACCAAAGGGATCAACGAGTCGGCAGATATGCAGTATCGCTGAAGGCTTGCATGTCTGATCCCAGTGCGTGCACAGTTTGTTTTTCAAGAACAAACTGTGACCATACTGGTTTTGGGCATAACCCCCAGGAAGTTAATTATTGTTTTTCTCAAATTTTCTTACAACAATAGTGGATCACTTAATCAAGTTAAAAAATTACGTCACTGGGGAGGGCAATCAGGTATACGGCTCTTTCCCACAAGGTGGCATGGAGGCATCCTTCACCATGACGTATCCATAGCGCAGAACCAGCCAATTGCCCGAAATTTGAGGTTGGATTGCCCCCAGGTTAAGGCAATAACTTGCCCTAATAACCTATTAAGATAATCATGTATGGAAAAGCAATTCTCCTCTTTTTTACAGTACAGTTAGGTAATGGTACCGGCCATCATTCATGGTTAGATGATAGTGTAACGTTGACCTGGGTCACCTTGGATTCTCCAGACTTGTTTGCTAGCAGGTGCTCACCTCACCTCAACTTTCATTGGCTTAACACTCCCCTCTCAGTGGTGCTCCCGGAACAACCACATCCTTTTCGGCAGTATATGCCATGCTCGGACCACCACCGATAATACACTTAGATGCTGAAGGAATATCCCCAAACACCGATATATTTAATATATTACTAAACTACAGCAATATTTACATATTCATACTGCCAAAGAGCCCAAGGTATATTTCTTAGGATATTCAGTTTCAAATTATGAATGAATAAGCTGTCCAATATATACAATGAAGGTCTAACCCAGAAGAGTTTTTCATTTCATCCCCTAGCCCATCAAGGAAACACATGGTATGGCTGGTTCCTGCAGTCCCTCAGCCTAAGCTGGGAAGGCCCAATCCCACCGGGACATCCTGGAGAGGTACACAGAGCCCTGCCACTCTTCTGGCAAGAGCTCCTCCTAACAATCATATGTGTGACCCATTAGCATCTCCTCTGCTGTTGGACAGAGCCTCACTGTACAGGGGATTTCCAGAACTTGCTGGAACAGTCTTAACAGTCTGAGTAATATGCAGTAATGTACGGAGAAAAGCATTTAGCACTCTCAATGCCAAAACAAAGATAGGAATCACATGTATTCCGTTACACTACACCATGCAGTTCAAAGGGAAGTTCTTATGGGAGATGAACTGCATTCTGTTATATATTCTCATATAGAATGAAATGAAAACCTCAGATTTCTACAGATCAAACCATACAATTCCCATACAATTTCCATTAGATCTACTAACAACTGTGTAGTAAAGTGGCCTCCCTGATAGAATACATAGTGATTGGAAGGTATATATCACTGCTATGTAGTGCCGGGTCCTCCCTGATAGAATACATAGTGATTGGAAGGTATAGATAACTGCTATGTAGTGCCGGGTCCTCCCTGATAGAATACATAGTGATTGGAAGGTATAGATCACTGCTATGTAGTGCTGGGTCCTCCCTGATAAAATGCATAGTGATTGGAAGGTATATATCATTGCTATGTAGTGCCGGGTCCTCCCTGATAGAATACATAGTGATTGGAAGGTATATATCACTGCTATGTAGTGCTGGGTACTCCCTGATAGATTCAAAAAGGCGGACTGGGAGTATGATAAACATACCAATACTCCAGGGCAAAATGTCCTCTGTGTAAACAGAGGCTAGGGGACTTTCACGGCTAGGTATATTTTTAAATAAGTAAACAAATTCATCAATTGTAAGAAATGTAAAAAATGTAAAAAAAGAGATGTAAAAAAAGATCATGATTTAATAGTCCATAAAAACAAATAGTCCATGATAAACAGATGAAAAATTATGACACGGCGCGCCAGAGTCATATGTCTTTGCCACCTCCCCAAAGGATTGGGGAACCAAAACCTAATTCGATTGGATCACCCCCAGGCGCTACTCCCTGATAGAATACATAGTGATTGGAAGGGTTAGAAAGGTCCTCATATTACATGGTTTTGGTAGAACAAAAGTTGATTGTACAGAAATTGTATGGAAAGATTGTAAGGTGTATGGGGGCCTTAAGATAGAACCTTAAGCATCACAAAGTACTACAGTGATATATATATAAGAAGAGTCCTTCTTCCCCAAACGATTTGGGAACTTTTTTCCCACTCTACTGCGCATTCCCAACAGGATACCTATGGGCAAGTGCTTCTGCTCAGACCTGGACCGGGACCTGTACTCCATCCAGCACAGACTTCGAGGGACATTGATTACAGTGCGGCGGCATCTTTTGTAAGTATGGTATTTATTTTATTTAATTAATCTTTTTACTTTTATATTTTGAAAGCATTTCCTTTTATTTAAAATAATGTCATTTTAACCCTTTCAAAATGGAGAGGGAGGTGAGACATCTACAGTTTTTCTAAAGGGTAAAGGTTTATATTATTTTTTATATTTCATAAATTAGTTAAGCCCCCCATACACGTTTAGATTGTGACACGATTGTAGAGCGATTGACCGTGCGTGATGACGTCATCACGCGCGGTCAATCAGACGAAAAATGTTGTCAAAATCGGCCGGGCATCCTTTGTGCGCCAGCACTGTCCATCGGGTCCCCCTAGCTTCTCAGGTCGCTGTCAACTAGGGGGATCCGGCAGACAGATGCTCGGCCCGAGCAGCTATGGCGACCTGGCAGACAGCATCTAGGGATCCCGGTCGTGAGAAGAGGCTGCTAGGTCAATGAGGCTGTCACTGAGCCTGCAGCCTCTGCTCACTGTGACAGCACGAAGGGAGAGGGAGGAGCTGCTAGCACCCCACTTCGTCGGCTGAGCTTGATGACGCTCCTTCAAAATCGGGCTCAGCCCAATGACGTCATCACGCTGAGCTTGAAGGCTGATCCATCTCACGGTCATCGACCCGTGTCTGGCAGCCTTAAGTCTGACAGCCAGTTACTGCTTCCACTACAGCCCCCTCCCCGCTGTCAATTCTCCTTGGTCACACACAATTCTGCACAAACACAGCTCAGCACACTCAGACTCATTCCCCACTTGACTTAAATTCTATACCAATACAAACACCCCGGATGTCAGTCCTCCTCAGACATCAGTACAGGGCAGGTGTGTCTTATGCCCACCCCCATCTCCACCCCAACTAGCTAACTATTCCATTTGATGCCACCAGCAGTAAATGGTGCGATTTCAGGTCCGGCTTTCACAATAATCCAGACACCAAGGTATCTATCTCTTCTTTTCTTACATTCAAGTTATGATTATTGCCACTGTTTTATACCCACACTAAGCATATAACACCCTCTGCTAACAATTGCTATATATGCATAATGTGTTCTGTTTACACTGGTGCTTATGGTACTGGTGTTATATTTTTATAATATATTATATGATACTAAATGATTTCACAATATTCTGCCATAACATAATTCTGCCTTTTAACTGCATAGTGCAGTGATGGTGAACCTTTTAGAGACCGAGTGCCCAAACCGAAACCCAAGACCCACTTATTTATCTCAAAGTGCCGGTGCACGCACACACATTATATACACACGAAACATGTAAACACACACTCTACTTTCTTATAAGATAGAATAAAAGAGGGTATGGGGCACTGTGTGCAATCAGAAGAGAGTAGAAGAGAACTGATAGCGTTTAGAGCCAATAGTCCTTTCCTCTGTGCTGGCCGGCAGCTTGTGTGCCCACAGAGAGGGCTCCGAGTGCCACCCGTACCATAGGTTCGCCATCACATAGAGAATCTTGATTTTATTCTCTTGAAATGCACCTATATGTACCAGAAAGTATGCTACATGTACGCCATCTAGTGGCCACTCATTAAAGGTACATTACCATATACATTTTTTAGACCTAAATTAACCAATAGATCATGCTTATTGTGCGTATTGTT
This sequence comes from Ptychadena robeensis, assembly GCA_036250615.1. NCBI lineage: Eukaryota > Metazoa > Chordata > Amphibia > Anura > Ptychadenidae > Ptychadena > Ptychadena robeensis. The sequence goes on from CM070038.1 coordinate 95,008,007, forward strand.
TCACACCTTTATGTCTACATCATTACTTATTAAATTAAACCTCACCTCCAGCCTATGCAGGTATCTGCCACTTAAATATTTAATATAAAACCAAATATTGTTGAAATTTTGAAAAGTTGAAAAAGTGTAAATCATTGTCTTGTAGTGTTATGGGTACTGTCCCCTGGAAACACCTGAAATCCATTACAGATAAATGAGCCCTAACCATAGGTAACAGTGCTTGCTTTGTACCATCTACTTTGAGCACTTTTTGGGTTCTTTGTCAACTCCCTCTTATACCCCTCTCTGTCCATGCAGTTATATACACCCCATGTGTTAACATCTTTCATGGAAACAACCTCAGTTGAACATCCTGGACTGTTATCGTTTGGTGGTTCAGTGTGCAGTTTTAGGGTGGGGGTCCTCTCCTGGTTTATTAACTTTTTCCCCTCGCTCCTCAGTTAACCACCTGTTATCCCAACGGCCTTGAGAGGTGCCCCTTAACATTCAGGGGCCATTAGAGCTGGCATTGTCATTTGATCGTCTGTCTTTGCGGTGCCCTATTGACCCACCCGAGAGTCCGGCCTGCACTTTCAGGCATCATTACACCACCACGTCACTTACTGAGACAAGCCTCTAAATCAGTGGTGGCCAACTGAGTTGACATGGAGGGCCACAAGTGCGGCCCTCAGCATCACTAAAGGGCCGTACATAACATTTTCAACCTATACAGACTTGATCAAGCATTTTTTATACATAGTTATACAGTGGAGGAAATAATTATTTGACCCCTCACTGATTTTGTAAGTTTGTCCAA
>CM070038.1:95127959-95142815 GCA_036250615.1 Ptychadena robeensis
CATCAGTCCCCCTGATAAAATCCCCCCATAGATCACTGAAACACTATATCTATACGGTTCATCACCTGTCAGTAAAGTGTTTTCTAGATGCCCTGGGTATGACCAACCGGGGCCATTGACCCTGCCGAGGAACAGGGAGCACCAACAATGCACATCCAGAAACCAAGGTTTTAGTATATGGAAAATATCAGGTAAGTATCGCCATGGCTCAATGTCTATAATGAAGGGAAGACTTCATGGATCCAATAGCAGGTAGTACTATGTCTCATATCCAATGTATATTTTGGACTGTAGTGAACCCATCTGGGAGATTTAAATTGTGCAGTTGTAGCCGAGACATTTTGCCACCACCAAGGTTTCACAGCTACACAATTTATATCTCCCAGATGGGTTCACTACACCAAGTATTAAACTGTAGTCCAAAAATATACATTGGATATAAGCAGGACCCTGCTAGGCCAAATATGCGTGCGCATAGGGTCCCAGGGACCCCAGGTGCCCTCCCTTGCACACATATTCAGCGCCCTCTATCCCAGCGCAGGTCCGTTTTTTTTATGCTTTCCTCCCTATTATCAGCACTTCTAGTGGCATTCATGCAGAAATGTACTTGTGGAGGTAGGTTCGCTTTAATGAAATGTTAATGAAGTGTGCATGGAGTCGTTCACAGAATTCAGACACAAGCAGACTGAAGAAGGCACACGTTTTATTTTTATGTAAAAATTCTAACACTGTACAGTACAGTAAATATTTATACTCTCACTGAGAACCGGAGGGAGAGACATTATCCAGGACCCGGCTTGACTATCGGAGCCTGAACAGGGTAATAAAACATTCCTGCTGCTTCTACCAAAATATACAAAATGCATAGGAGATGCTGAGCATCACATCTCGTAACAAGGCACAGCGCTAAGAAGGCACGACTTCTAAGGGGACCCCGCTATTTAGGGACTAACAGAGCTTCTAACCATCACCGATGATAGCGTTGAAGCCCACAACACCGCTTGTGATGACGCAGAGACGGTGTGGCCAATAAGGCCAAGTGTAAAATGGGAAATCCAAACCCAAGGCCTGAGATGGAAGACTGAAGAGCAAGAGCGGAGTTCTGCTTTTAATAATCGTCATCAATTATGAGAAGTTTGGAGGAGCTAGGCCTTATAATTGGTGATAGCTCCATAGCATAAATAGCAGCTCACATTTTAATACAAAAGTTAAATAAGAAAATCCACATTCAAAAAAAAAAAACAAAAAAAAAAAAACACACACACTAGAATTCTAGATAAAACATTAAATTTTAAAAAGGATCTGTGATAGGTTTCTCTAGTTCTGCGATTGTTTGTAACAGGTTTCTCTAGGTCACTGATAGGTGGTCTAAGGTTTCCTGAGGTTCGTGATAGAATTTCCTAGGTTACCCTTAGTCTGCAAGAGGTTTCTCTATGTCTATCATAGGTTACCCTAGGTCTGTCAAAGGAAAACCTATGACCTCCTATCACGGACCTAGAGAAACCTATGACAACCTAGGTCCATGAAAAATAGGTTTCCCTAGATCCATGATTGCCTGTCATAAATTACCCTAGGTCCGTGATAGGCTGCCATAGCTTACCCTAGGTCCATGATAGGCTGTCATAGGTTACCCTAGGTCTGTCATAGGAAAACCTATGACCTCCTATCATGGACCTAGGGTAAGCTATGACCGCCCATCACAGACCTAGAAAAACCTATGACAACCTAGGTCCATGATAAGCAGTCGTGATTGGCTGTCATAGGTTTCTCTTAGTCTGTGATAGGTTTCTATAGGTTTCTCTATGTCTATCATAGGTTACCATAGGTCTGTCATAGGAAAACCTATGACCTCCTAACACGAACCTAGGGAAGCTTATGCCAACCTAGGTCCGTGATAAGTGGTCATAGGTTTCCCTAGTTCCATAATAGGCTGTTGTAGGTTTTCCTTGGACTGTGAAAGGTTTCTATAGGCCTCAGTTAGTCATAGGTTTCCCTATGTGAGGCAATCAGGTTTGCCTAGTTCTGTGACTGGCTGTAGACACTAGAACAGACAGAGGGACAAGTTTTCTACCAGTCTGCATTCATGAAAACTAACACGGCCATTATATGCATGGAAGGCGCCATGTTGTGTGTATCAATAAACTTTAAACCATTAATTACTGACTTTCTTCTCCACTTCCAGTCCTGATTGGTCTATTCTAAAGTCATAGGTCTTGGAAAAAAAAATCCCTCCCACCAATGACATGCTCCTTGTGCTGTGGCATGGCACTGCCTTATCAGGGGATGTGACTAGATGCCATTTTTGATCAAATAAGATGACTTGGATCTTGGGACACAGAGATTGTGAAATGTGTGACTTACAAGACAAATAAGCACAAGTTGCTTATACGTTTAGCTCCACTTCAACCTACCAAGTGTTAACCCTGAGTGTAGTTTGGGGTACTTACCTACAAACTACACGCAGGGTTGGTTACCTGTCCCAAGCATCCCTCAACTACTACCAAGGTTACAATCGAACGTTATAATCAGATATATATTGTACACTTGTTTTGCACTTGACTAAGGGTCCCCATACACCTTTAGATCTCCTTTTGTTTTACCAAAAGCATGTAATATGAGGGACTTTCTAAATCATCAAGTCTACCTGTGTTCAATCGCAGAGGACCCGGCACTACATAGTTGTTGGTAGATCTAAAGGATATCTGACAGAGAGATCTAAAGGTGTATGACCAGCTAAAGATTTTCACATATCTGTAAATTTTTTGGGCTAGTGGTGAATAACCTTGTTCAACAATGTTTAAAAAGAAGTTACTCCAGCCTGGACATACTCAACAGGTCCACCAAAAATGGATACCAACTGGAGTCACCAACTGAGCACAGAAATGCAGTTACATACACAAAACTTTAAGGAAATTTGGGGGGGGGGAGATTTCACAGTTTGTTCACTTTTCTCGGCATAGCTCCGGTGGAAACTCATCGGCCCAATTGGTTTTAAAAATTTTTTTCCCCTTGTTCATATGCATGAAGTCCAGGTTGTTGATCTCCTGGATAATTGTGCAGCAGACTTCAACCCTCTCTTTCTCATAATACTTTATCGGAGTTACATTGTAACGTCTCAGAAAATGTTCTATTAGCTCAGGTTTTGGCCTAAGGGTCCACGAAGGAGACTGCGATGTATCTGACGCCTTTGGTGGTGGGAAGTCCTTCATGGTAATGAGTTAGTCTTCCGGGGTGCATCAATGCCCAGCCTTTCCTGGGGGCTCTAATGGAACAATTGTAGCGGATGAACCTGCAGCCACCTCCCTGAAAGAGAATGAAAGATGGAGAGATGAAGAGGACCCTTCTTACAGATAACATGGCACAAGCTGTTGGTACCAAATCAATCAAACGACCCTCTTGGGTTGTGAAGATGTTGGGTAACAGAGCACCAGATCTATTTGATATATCAGATGTACCAACATATTATGTGGGTGAGGAAATAAGACTTTGAACTTTCAGTATGAGCAAAACCCAACTCCAGACCACTTTTTAAATTTTTAAACTGTATGGAAAATAAAAAGATCCTAACTATGTTCTAATTTAAGGCTGCAGCATAGCCAAAACTGCAGAGATCTCCCATTGAAATAAAAAAAACTATATCTGACAGCAGGAGGGGTGTCTTTTTAGAGAATGTCCCCCACTGTGTTACATATCGCTGAGGCAAGATGTCACAAGCTAAAAGGATATCTGGGATATCTCTCCCAGGTGCCCTTGTGGCTTTAAGAAATCCCCAGTCTTGCATGTGATGTCAGCTTCACATCTGCAAGACTCTGTGATGGGTAAAGAAGGGAGAGAGAAACCTTTCTTCACCCAGCCACGGCCGACTGCCCCCTTCCCCCATACCGGAGCTCTCTGCAGAGAAGCGAGCTAGTCTCTTTCTTTGTAGGAGTGGGGGGAGGAGCGGGTTGGTGTCAGCTGCCCTGAGACCAATGGATCCAGAAGTGGCTTCATCTTGCCGTTAATGAAGATGTTGCCACCAACAGAGAAAATGTGAGGAAGGTAAGTATGTTTTATTTTATTCATGTTTTGTTTTATTTTTTTGTGTACCAGTTTTACAGGATCTGAACTGCTGACAGGTGAGTAATGTCTCTATTTCATGAATGTGTTGTTTTTAGTTTAAAACCGGTTTAAGACAAGTTACATTCTGAAGCCCCCCATACACCTATAGATCACTCCATACAATTTCCCTTAGATCTACCAACAACTATGTAGTGCCGGGTCCTCCCTGATAGAATACATAGGGATTGGAAGGTACACATCACTGCTATGTAGTGCCAGGTCCTCCCTGATAGAATACATAGTGATTGGAAGGTATATATCCAGCTATGTAGTGCCGGGTCCTCCCTGATAGAATGCATAGTGATTGGAAGGTATATATCCCGCTATGTAGTGCCGGGTCCTCCCTGATAAGATACATAGTGATAGGAAAGGTATATATCACTGCTATGTAGTGCTGGGTCCTCCCTGATAGGATACATAGTGATTGGAAGGTTTTACATGGTTTTGGTAGAAGAAAAATTGATAGTACAGAAATTGTATGGTAAGATTGTAAGGTGTATGGGGGGGGGCTTAAGTCTGGTTATTATTACTGTCTGTGGCTTCCTGCCCCAGGGACAACTTCTCCCTTCATTTTCTAACATGGTTTTATATGGGCAGCAATAGAGTCACAAACAGAAAAACAAAATTAGGTTGAAAAAACTCTTGGAATACACTGGTCGATTTTTCCCCAGATTTCTGCAGAAATCTAGGAAAAAATCTACCTGTGAATGATGGTAAACCTTGTTCGATATTCTATACTTTGAATGGGGACCCGCGGTTCCCCATGTAAAGAACAGGACTGGCTGACAGCTGGCTCCCGATATTGACGTCATCGCGCTACTGGTGAGACCTCCCTCTCGGCTTTAATACCAAGCCGTGTATTACAGCCTTTATGATCTACTCCAAAAAATAATGTTTTGGTAGAAGATGGGCCTTCAGCAAGGTATCTGACCTATCCTGACCTGAGATAATGCCCCAATGCCACCATTCAGATCCAAACCTGGACTAGTCCTTTGATATAGTGAAACAACGACTTAACAGAAAGAAGAAACATTGGATGAGTGTGGAGTGACTGACCTCATAATCCTGACCCACGCTGTTTAGAGCGAGGTTAATAGTAAAGGTGGAGGCATCATGGTGGGGCTCCAAGTAGGGCTGTTCATCTGGTTTGTACCGTACTACGAAAGCCAAGTCGAACTGAGCCTGTGGAGACACATGGAGAGGATGAGATGATTCGTATGAAGGTAAATTAAGGACAAAATGCAAACAATCAAATAGAAACTCTGTCCATGATACTGCAGGTCTACTGACTAGCTGGCCAAACCCTGTAAACAGTGCCTGTGTAAAGGTAGCCAAAGTCGGGTCGATTATTTTGCGGTTTGATCGTTTTAAAAAAACAAAATCGATCCCCAGTTGAACATCAATCGTTTGTACAGCCACACAGTGTTATAGATTCACAGACAATCTATTTGTTTTTTTAAGCGTCATTGCCACTTTCTGCCACAAGAGGGCACCTGGAAACTAAAACAACGACATGTACATGTCAACTATCGAATGAAAGTTTCCGACATGTCCAATCACCGCTCGACAGATTTCCTGTTCGATTTTAATCACTTGTGGTCGATCGAACCAGGTGGGCAGGAACGGAAATATCATATACTCATGTATGGCTACCCTTATAGCTGTCAAATCCATATATTAATAACCTCTATAATGCAGTGCCAGCAGTGCTGCATTGTAGGGATGGTTTCAACACGAGGAGACCACAATGCAGACCAGTAAATAAAAAAATCTCCTCTTCTCATCCGCATAACATGAAAGGAAAGTAGGAAGATATAAGGCTATGTTCCCACGCTCGCGATATTAATTACGTTGAATGGGGTTGCCCCCACTCAACTGATGGCCGCGATCACGCGATTGGACCCGCGGTCAGAATTTTTGTTATAACGAGGTTGATTTTTAAAAAAAACATTGTGGGTGAAAATCACCTGGTAAATCGTGCCAGATTGTGTGAGCAATAGGCGACCCTACAAATGACATTCAAGCCTGAGGCTGTTTCAATTAACTGAATTTGAGACCAGAAGGCATTAGAAAGAACCTCAACCATCAACTCAAAAAATAGCCGGAGGTCTCAACTTAGAACAGATCTAAATATATGAAATATATTGCAATATTCAACACCATAAATATATATATTACTTTTAAAAAAATACAATTCCAAAAGGTCAGCATTGGAGATACTCACCTGTGTGTGATACCCAGGAAACATTTTTTCAGTCACCGGTGCTACAAAGTCCAAAAGAAGCTTGTGCCATTCTTTCTCATAGTTGATCTGGTTCATGTGAATGTCGATAGTCGGGACGTTTTCATACCCCCCCTGCAGACGTACGTCCTGAAAAACATCAAAATGAATGAAACGTTACTGCTTTATTTATACGCGGCAAGTTAGTTCATTAGCCTCCAGGTGGCGCTATTGCAGCAAGTGGAATTCATTGTACTTTAATCACCAAAAACTCAAACTTTTGTTTGTTTTTTTATCAAAAGAAAAAGTTTTATTTACTAGCCAATCCTTACAATAGACTCCCCACAACCCAGCTCCATGTGCTTTGGCAGAGACAGATAATAAACGCAGTATACATTTTGGGAAATTGATGCCTCAACTGTAAGGTTCTGCTGCTCGCTGTTTATTTGTAGATGATCAATATGCTTATATTATCCCCATGGATCCCAGATTATAGGAGGTGTGAGCAACCTCAATGTTTCCTTTTTCCCCTTGACGTATTCATATGGCATACTGACTGTCCAGGAGGCAGAAGTAAAATCGGTCACACCTACCAAAAGCCGCAACCCAGGAGATTTTTTATTTTTGCAGCTGAATGCAGCGTACTGTATGCTCATTTAGACCAGCAAGTACCGTATATACTCAAATATAAGCCGACCCGAACATAAACCGAGGTACCCAATTTTAGAAAGAAAATCTGGAATAACTGAATGACTCCAGTATAAGCCTAGGGGGGTGAAGGCTCAGAAACACACAGCTAATGTGCTTTTGTTAGGAGATGTTATTATTTAATTCAGTAAACCTTTAATTACAAAGCCCCTGAACATGATATCATCACTAGAAGTGCTAGAGATGTAAAAAAGGGTTGTGGAACATTGTAAAGAAAAAAGTATTGCTCTAGCATATCAAGTTTTTGCAAAATTTATGCAAACTACATATGCTGGAGCAATATTTTTTTTTTTCAAATGTTTCCACAACCCTTCTCTACATCTCCAGCAAATTTTTTCTTGTAGGGTTTGAGTATATACGGTACATTATAACAATCCCCCAAAGATCTCATCAGTGAAATAAGACCACCCTTTACAGGGTATGCAGTATATGTTATTTTAGGCAACCCAAACCTATAGGGTATGATAAGGATTATAAGAGAAGTCTTGTTTGTCAGCTATAGAACTTCAGATTATTGCTGGTTCTATTGGTCTGTAACTGAATATGCAGTAGATATATAATTGTATATATATATATATATATATATATATATTGTGGCATTTACAAACTTGTCAACAGCTCCTGAGACGTCACACACAGAGAAGGACTGACGAGAGTACTATCCGGGACTGACCAAAAGTAGCCACCTACTAATCTCCCTCCCTACTAAAGTCAATATAAATAGTGTCCAGGGAGCTCTACATGTAAAAAAAAAAATCAATGGCAATAAAATGCAGCAGGTGAGACAGAACCTTCACCAAGGAGAGCAGACCCCCCAAAAAGAATCGCACTCAAAAGCCCCAACGACACCCAGAACAAGCAGGAACATCATGGGAGCTGCCAGCAAATTCTGGGTTAGGAGTTACAATGATATTTCCCCAATGTGATTACATTTTAATAAATGCTGATCAAGAGTAAATGTTGTTGTTCCTGGAAAAATAATATATCCTCTGAAAAGAAGTCCTAACCTATTTTCTGGACCAGAAATTGAATGTTATTTCTGGGGTAACATGGTATAAATCCCCCCCCCCAGAGAATGTTATAATGAAGGTAGAGGGATAGTGCACATTACCTGGTTGCCTCCAGTTGACCACTGACCATAGTTCTCCATTTCCTCCACCAGCTCATTACACGCAGTTTCTGTGAACAATGGGAACCAGTACACGTCGGGACACGGCTGGGGGGGACACCAACAAAAAAAAAGTGTGCACTTATTATTCAGGAGCCAATACACAATATTACATAACAACATGGTGTCTAATAAATGCAAAAAGTAGAAGGATTGAGGTTGCGGACGACTTACCGATTCAATGTTTTTTCCTTGGAGGGCGAAACTGTGATTGGGGTGGATGTACTTCTCTTTCCAGTCCTGATGAGTAAAATCAGATATTTGATCACAATCAGATCCTGTTTCATCAACACATATTAACTCCCTTAGCGGTCAGCCCGTATTGCGCCGGCGCGGTCTCACCTGGGTGTTTTCGAAGATCTGCCACAGGTCATTATGGAGGTGGCTCATCTGGTAGTTCTCCAGGGACAGGAGGTGGCCAAAATGTTGTCGGTTGGTGACAAACATGAAAACTCCCTGGAAGCGAGAAAGGCGTTAGTATGTGGAAAGAGACACACCATGCATATCAGGGCTTGTTCCCACTAGAGCAGTGGTGGCCAACTGAGTTGATATGGAGGGCCACAAGTACGTCCCTCAGCATCACTAAAGGGCTGCACATATGTTTAACCTATACTGACTTGTTAGAAGCATTTTGTAATGAAAATTACAGCAGGCAAAGCTAGAAGACATTATTTTAAATGTTTTTAAATAAAAGACATTTTTTTAAAATGATACTTCAAGCATTAGGGAACACTGTAGTGTGGTAATGCACATTTTGTGTCATATATATCGTCAAAGGTTATGTGCCTCATAGATATCATCCAAGCCTCTGATGATATCTATGGGACACATCATCTTTGATTCAAAGGATATATGCCCCTATTCTGAGGTTATGTGCTGCAATATAAATGATATAATCACCCCCCCCCCCCGTTCATTGGTGGAATCGTGGGAGCATAGGCACTCACCAGTCTGCTGACCCCCTGCCAACACTAGACAAGAGGAGAAGCGAGGGAGTTGCTCAGACGCCATCTGGGTCGCTGATTGGCTTTTACGTACGCCTATCACATTAGTGTATTGACTCTCCTCTTCCCACTCTAAGAAATTCACGGCGAGTACCTGTCAGCGGACAGGTGAGTTCCTAAGCAATAACAGTTAGGTTTCAGGGGCCGCAAGTGGAGGACTGAGAGGCCGCTCAAAGGGCCGCACGAGGCCCCCGGGCCACAGGTTGGGCACCTGGGCACTAGAGCGATCAGCCGCGGCGCGATTGCTGATTGACCAAGCGACGTGATTTAAAAAAAAAAGTGCATTAGCAAGATCTCCCCTGATCACGCCCATGGAGAATGAATGGGCGCGATTACAAAATCGCGGGCACGCGCAATATTTGACATCGTCCATTCATGTCTATAGGGCACAATGTGGGGTAATTGGGCACAATGGGCGGCTGTGGCCGTTTGTCTATGTGGGGAAAAGCCAATGCCAAATAATGGACGCGACCAGTCGCAATTGTCGACCGTGTTGCAACAAATCGCCCTAGTTCATTTGTGCATCAAAGTGCTGATAATAGGAAGGAACACTTAATAAAAACGATGCTGACTCTGAACGCCTATCGCTTCAGAGTCATTGGTGATGTCAGGGGGGGGGGGCACCATAGACCTCCGTGTTATGGAGGCAGCGTCTGTTTTCCAGCCCACATTGCCGGCGACATCTGAATCCAGTGACGCTCTTCCCCTCCACCGCACCGGATTCAGATCTGGCTGGCTGCGGAAGCATGGGGACATGAGAGAGAAGACGTCTTGCCTCCATGGTCCCTTGCATCCACCGTGGCAGTACGTCATTTTGGGGAGGATGGAGTGACGGGGTATTCTGTAACAGGGTAAATTTTTTTACATCTGATCTGCCATATTATCGAAGGCAGATAATAGAAGGCAGACGCAGAGGTGGTAGGTCCACTTTAAGGCCTGACAAAATGACAATGAATACCCATGTCACCCAATGAGGGAAGGACAGTGTGGGTATACTCAACGCTGCATATGTTTTCAACTCTCTACTTCTAAGAGGCAAAATAACAAAAGGTTCTTAGAGGTCTATGATGAATTGTTGACTATGACCACCGGCTTCACTGCACATCCTGGAAGTCCACCACTGGGAAAGTTAGACACCCCCCTGTCCCCCCCATTCCATGTTATAGTCACCTGTTTGCGGACGTTGTAACAAAACGCCATGTCGGGGTCCAGATTTCCGCTATGGAACATGTCGTACTGGGTCAGTTTATTACGGAGCACGCTGCCCTTCACTAGATACACGCTGGTGACATACGGGGCGTTCCAGATGCCGCTGTAGGTAAAGTGGAGTTATCAGCAAAGCATGTGACCTTACATAACCACATTGTACAATCTACTTAAACAGCTAAACTCACCAAATCCTTGTTTACTGTTATACTAGATCAGTGGTTCTCATCCTGTGGGTCGGGACCCCCTTGGGTGAGTGACCATTTCACAGTGGTCGCTGGAAGTGATGTCTTGTATTTAGAACGCGGAGGTGACACCCTGCACCTGCGCTTCTGCGTTCCAAATACAGGAAGTAACACTTTGTGTTGTCACTCCTGGGGTCGTGGACCAAAAAGGTTTAGAACCACTGTACTAGAAGGAGATACTGAACTACCTCCGCCCCCCCCCCAAAGCCCCCCCCAAGCCTCTTCTAAAACTTAAGGACTTTTCTAGTAGTTAATGCCTAGGTCCCATTATAAGGGGCCACCACCATTCCACCAGGAAATCAATTATCCCCCTAGTAGGTCTAGTCTGTCCCAGAAACCCATCATTGTACTCACATCCTCTGTCTCTGGACGATATCAATGTAATCCTCAGATCGAGCGTAGAAGCCATCTTTGTTCAGCGCCCCCCAGAAATTGGACCACAAGTCCTGCTCCCGGCTGACCATGGGGGTAAGGATGGACCTGAAAGAAGACACAAGAAGATGGTGAGAACTATGCAGAGTACAGGCAACGTGTAAAATGGGGAAAACGCCAGAACCACAACGTACTTGTTTTGCTCTATGAGAGTCCGCAGCACGCTGGCGTTTTTCAGGACCACCTGGGTGTCGATGCTGAAATAATACTCACAGTCCGGGTTCTGCCGACACAGATCCCTGGAGGGAGAGGAGGACAACTATTAACCAAGACATTGCAAAATGAAAGATAATGAACACAAAATACTTTAAATAAATTAGGGCTGAAACACGTTGACTATTGAACATAAAGTTGAACTGTATTATGATCTGATGTACTAAACTGGGAGGAAATGTATTCTACTTATTTAAGTTATGGATGTTTTATGCCATGTCCCCACTTGGGTGACTTGCTACGATTCTAATCATGGCGCTGGCACCCAGTGATCTCCCGCAATTAGATTTGCGGCACGGAGATCACTGCCACTTGCAGACAGGAAGTAGGGGGGTGGGACTGGGCGGATCGTGCCTATAGAGAATGAATGGACGTGGTTGATGTTTTACCGCATCCAATCATATCTATTGGCGCGATCGGCCAGCCGGTCAACAACGTGGGTTGGAGTTTTTGACCGTGGGCCGCCCTAGATCGCGCCCATAGACCTGAATAGACGTGGGCAAAAACCACATGTAGACGTGATTTTAAACAGCGTCCAGTCATTCTCTATGGGCGCGATCCTCGGCAAACAGTCGCGGCCAACCAGCCCAAAGAGTGTATGAGTATTTTTAACCACGGCCATTCAGGTCTACGGCCGCGATCAGGGGGCGAACAACAGCCGGCGATCAGAAACGTGGTGACCCGTGGCCGATTGTGGGTGTGGGGATAAGCCCCATTAAATACATGGCAGTGATCATCTGCGATCATTGCGACGCATTTTAATCCGCGCCGTGGGTGATTGCTCATGTCGGGACTGGCCATTATTGATGACATGGATTTAATCATGTATACTATATATTCTGGATGTGTTATTAAAGGATTTGATTATTTTATTCTGTTCCTTTTCTGGCTCCCAAGAAATCCCAGGAAGAGGAGTTTATTCCTGTATTTGATTATCAATCAGACATTGGGGCGTATCTTTCGATGAGAATCAGATTATCTTTATTAGCTGAGTGATAAAGGAATTTGATTTCTAATACAACATACATGCCGGCGTTGCGGGCTTCAGCCGGGCTTGATATTTCCTTGGGGGCCACGTATTTCACCAGGTTGTACTCCGTGCTGTGTTCCTTCAGGAATGTCTCCACGTGCCTCTGGTGATGGGGCTCCTGTAGTCAAAGTACACAGAGGGTTAAACATTTCCCAGCATGCCTTGCTGGCTGAGGAATTTCACAGACAAACACAGATTCCGGGCTGTGTAAGCAAAGTTTCACATAGAACAGCTTCACCCTAAATTTACCTCCCCGAACCCGGGAAGCACCCCACCCCCTCCTCCGTGACTCACATGATTGGAGATGTAGAGCTGGATCCGCTTCTTGGGGTACAGGAGGTTAGTAAGGCGCTTGAAGAACTCCGAGGTGAACGGTGTGGGCTGCTCAATGAAAACACCGATAACAACCAATGGGAATGAGTCTTCTGTCTGATAAAGAAAAGTTAAAAGGGAAGTTAGATCAGCTGACAAAGTAGGTGCCAAGGTAAAATAAAATCTGGTATCTACTAATACCAACTGCCATTCTGCAGCAGCCAGAGGATGAAGAGGGGGAAAGAAATTGGGCAGGTCATGTGATCCTTTGTTTCCTGCTTTTAAAAAAGAACTACTTTTTAAGTAGACATTAGCAGGGTCAGTCCCGGTATAGCAGAGTTCAGACGGAGCGGTACAAGAAGGCCCAATCAACGCTATAGCAGTGCTCATGTGTTTGGACAAGAGAGCAGTGACAGAAGGATAACTTTATACATCCAATGCTTCTCTTTTCACCAGTTTGAGCTTGGTATCGGATCTAGAACTGTAACCAAACTGCAGAAGAATCAGGTCTCCTTCCGTGCCACAAAGGGCTGTGCTACATGGCAGAGCTTTGTAAATCCAAGGGCTGAATGACTAGATTTGCCACTCCTTTAGGCTATGTTCCTACTTAAGCGATTAATCGTGGCACGCTCGCGATCTGAATTGTGGCGCGCGTGAGATTTAAATTGTGTGCGGCGATTGCTGTTGATCGCGTCTATTTCGTTGAATGAGCTTGTCCCTACTTCAACTAGCGGTGTTCCCGCATTCTGATCGCCGGTGGCTGGCGGTCACTTTTGGGTTTTTTTCTGATCATGTCCATAGACCTGAATGAACAAGATTTTTGACAGTGTGTGGACACGTCCATAGAGAATTAGTTTTTTATAATGGGGGTCGCCTGGTCAACTGGGCCCGATCATGTGAGCAATCTCGCGCGATCAGCTGGCCATCGGCATGTGGGGACATAACCTCATACACAATGCTTTAGCAAACGAAACCCGGATTCATGGATTATGCGCCTTTATTTATTACCTTAAATACAGAAAGACTCCTTAAGCCTTCGTCGCAGATGATACAGCCGGTCTCAAAGGTCCATACGCGCGGGATGTAATTCCCCAGATAATTCATCAGAAGCTGCACAGGAGAGACAAACGTTGGGGACAAATTCATAGATCATATAGTCACAGCCTGCGCTGACCGGGGCTGCTAACGTATATCACTTATTAACAGAGCTCAGTGTTTTATAAAAGTGTAGACAAGGGGTGGGCAAACTTTTTGGACTCGTGGGCCACATTGGTTTCTTAAATTTGATAAAGGGGCCGGACCGATAGTTTGTAGTGGCCGACCCGCCATAGGTGTGCCAATTCCGTGCATCGTCGGCATCACCTATGATGGTTGTGATGTGTGATAGGGACAATGTCATCTTTTTACCTTTACTGCACTTACAAAGGAACAAGGTGACAAAGGGTCGAAAAAGAAAGCTAAATGGGCCGAATCCGGCCCCTAAGCCTTAGTTTGATAATCCTTAGCTAGATAATCCAATTAGGTATAGCTTTGTGTGCGGTTACTCACTTCTCACATTCTCTACGTGTCAGAGAAGGAATGTTAGGCTTTAAGATCCCTGATATTGACTGACCTGACCTCTGCCTGTAATACATCCTGAAAACTGATCCACAATTGCATGAAGACATTGGAATATGACGTTCTTACTGTATTATCACTCCTCTATCGGCCCTGGATCATCAGGTGTATGGGGGCCTTAAGGGTATGTTCCCACTTAGGCGATCATCTCCCATGAAAGTAAACGGATCGCCCCTTAATCACGCACTTGGGGAATGAATGGACACGATTTTTGATCGCCTTGATAGATAAGGGACCGACTGCAGCATGACGACTTCATCACACTGCAGCTGGTGACTCAGCTGATCGGTGGGCACCCTTTGTACGCCAGACATTACTTTAGATGGGGACGCCAGACATGCGGGAGGATCCTGGTCGATCTGTCCAGGTGGGCGCACCCTATTTGCAGCCGAGTGACTGCCGGGCGACCGGAGGGAACATGCACGGCGGTCGATTGGCCAAAAAATCAGGTGGTAATCTGCCCATGTATGCCCACCTTACGGTCCTCCTCCTCAGTTTAGATGGCCGGCCAGATCTAGAAAAAGTCCTGGTGGTTTTGAGCTTCTTCCACACGGAAGATGGAGACCACTGTGCTCATTGGGACCTTCAAAAGCAGCAGAAAA
>CM070038.1:95193638-95214629 GCA_036250615.1 Ptychadena robeensis
ATGGACCATCCTCTCTTCATCAGGGACCATCTTCTCTTCATCAGGGACCATCTTCTCTTCATCAGGGATCATCCTCTCTTCATCAGGGACCATTCTCTCTTCATCAGAGACCATCCTCTTTTCACCAAGGATCATCCTCTCTTCGTCAGGGACCATCCTCTCTTCATCAGGTATCATCCTCTCTTCATCAGGGACCATCCTCTCTTCATCAGTTATCATCTCAAGGGTATCTACACATGCATGGGTACCTTTGGGCACCTATTTTTGATTGTTGAGGGGATAAGCAGCACCCTACTGTGCCCATCTCTATAGATGTTAATCACAATACACCCCTTGACCCCTTGTATTGTGTAATGACCTTCACCTTGGATTGGAGAAACACTTGAGCCCTCCAATATATACTAAATGTTTATGAGAGAATAAGAGCTGTCTTCGCTTTTCTCCTTGTCATGGCCGACCTGACACAGGGAAGTATTTTGTTGCCATTAATCATTTAGGGTTATATTACAGCGTTGAGTCTGCCAGCCATGATTTTTAGACATCAGAACGTTGTTCACACTTCAATTACCTCAACTTCAATGATTTCATGAATGACTGGAGACTTAAGGCCACCACGCATTCACCAAGCGACGGTCGATTTTGCCACCGACCGATGTGCGTGCAAAATCAGCCGCCGATTAGGGGTGCCCACGTGGGGTGACAGATCCCTGTCGCCCCAAAGCTCGGTCAGCCAGAGAACGGACATGTCCCATAATCTCTGGCCGATGCTGTTAGTTTCAATGGAGACCGGCGTCCCCAATTAAACTAATGGCCGGCACACAAAGGGTGCACGCTGATGCTGTGAGCAACGGAGTGCAGCGTGATGACATCATCATGCTGCACTCCATCGCTGATCTGTCGGCCCTCACTTCGTACGTGTGGGGGCCTTTAAGCCCTTTAGGCCATACACCTTTAGATCTCTCTGTCAGATATCCTTTAGATCTACCATTAACTATGTAGTGCCGGGTCCTCTGCGATTGAACACAGGAAGACTTGATGGTTAAAGCTAGCCACACATGGTTCAATTTTGGTTCAATTGATGCTCGATTAGATCGAGGAATTCAATCGTGTAATCAAAAATCGATCTTAATCACGTCAACATACACCCCACATTGAGTTTGCGATTGTGGTGAGATTTCGATGAAAAAATATTACTAAAATCGTTGATTTTGGTCTGGAAACGATTGAAGTTCAGATTGAAGTGGTCTATGTTATGTATATCTAATCTAATCGATCCAGGAGAAACACCACAAACATCGACGATTATAAAACGATTTTGGCACAATCGACGATGATTTTCCAACATGTCCGATCAAAATTCGATCAATTTTTCTGCCTTCATCAAACAATTATCGTTGATCGTACCATGTGGGCATATCTCGATTTTCGTTCAATCGATGAAAAAATTCATCTAATCGAGCATCGATTGAACCAAAATCAAACCATGTGTGGCTAGCTTTAGAATGTCCCTCATATTACAATAAAAAGGATCTAAAGGAAATCTGACAGAGAATTTTATTTGAAACCTAAATATAAGAACATTGTTCCATCTGTCGTTGTAGCAGATTGGTAGCTGGAATGATCCGTGTACTGTACATCGTATCTTGGCCAATCACAGATAACATTCGACATCCCTGTCTCAACCATGAGGATTATTGGCCAAAATGGTTTAACCCAAAATTGCTTCTTTTATTTCATTAAACTAACTTTCCCTGAATGGACAAATCTGCAAAAGAAGTTATCTTTATTTTATTTGATTGAGTTGTCGACTACCTGTGTTCAAGAGGAATCTATGCTACATAGTTGTTGGTAAATCTAAAGCCCCCCATACACCCTACAATCTTTCCATTCAATTTCTGTACAATCAACTTTTGTTCTACCAAAACCATGTAATCTGAGGAGCTTCATCCTTCCAATGCCTTATGTATTCTATCAGGGAGGCCCAGCACGACATAACATGGATACTTACCTGCCAATCACTATGTATTATCGGGAGGACCCGGCACACTACATGCCGTGTATATATACCTATCCAATCACTATGTAGGCTATCAGGGACAGAACCCGTGCTAATACATAGCAGGGATATATACCTTCCACATCACATGTATTCATCCGGGCGGACCCGGCAACTACATAGCATGATATTACACCTGTCCAATCACTATGCTTATTTCGAGTCAGGGAGGAAATAGCCCCAACTACATGCAGTGATTATATACCTTCCAATCACTATGTATTCTATCAACAGGGAGGACCCAGCAATACCTAGCGTGATATAGACCTTCCATCACTATGTAGTATATCAGGGAGGACCCGACACTACATAAGCAGTGCGATATACCTCTTCCAATCAATTTGTATTTATCATGGAGAGTGACCCCATTCGGCACACTGACTAGCAGTGATGATATACTCACTATGTATTCTATCAGGGAGGCCACTATACTACATAGTTGATGGTAGATCTAATCTAAATTGTATGGATCGATCTTAAGGTGTATGGGGGAGCTTTAAGGATATCTAAAGGTGCATGGCCAGCTTTACAGTATGTCAACAACAGAGACAGACAGACACTTTAGCATCTTATCCTCCTATTGTAGTGCAAGCAGGCCTAGCCTACATGACCCTTCCCAGCTTTCAGGAGCAGTGCAGCATTGTTCTCACCCCATCCCAGGAAGCTGCATTAATTAGTTAAACAGAGTTTCAGGGTCTCTAAATGAGAAGAGTAAGCTCATATAATTTTACAACCCAACCTAATCTAATAACCTAGTCCAGCAGCACATTAGTATTTTTACAAAGTTCTATTTTGAATGATTCATAAATAATTTTAAAATATAGATGATCAATGCGATGCAAACAAATTGCATGCAAAAACAGCTGCAGAGATCGATAGGCTTGGTGTCAGTCTGCATGCAAATCTTACATGAAATTATTTGCATCCCATTGGTCACGTCTCCTCGGTTGTCAGCAGATGGAGCTGATGTACAATGTCTACTAGTTGCAGTACCACAAAATATCCACTAGATGGCGCTGTTGTATATGTTAATCTCAGAGCTCTTACCCTTTCTATCAGGGGTGCCCAAACTTTTTAGGGGCTTGGGAGCTGCTTTCAAAATTGTCAAAAAAGTTAAAATGATCCACCAGCAATAAGAATATAAAACAAACATAGATTGATTTTTTATTAATCTATATATATAGATGAATAAAAAATATTTATTTATTATTTTATGTTATTTATTTCTATACCAAGTATACTTTATATTTAAAATATATATTGATTACCTTGCATAACAGCATAAAAATGTATGGCATGCAATTCTAAATATATTTGGACAATAAAGTTGAGAAAAAAATGTTAGAGCTCCGTGAACTACTTCCATTGTCTTAGCGATCTGCCAGTAGATCGCGATCCACCTGTTGGGTGCCCCTGATTTATATTGTCCCATCCCATGTAGGTATATAGAGGGGCTGAGATCTGGGTGTTGTTGTATCAGCCTCCTTATATCTTTATTATGGTGCAAGCAGACACCGCAAGTTCTTTGATATATATGAATGCACACACACATACACACATACATACATACATACATACATACATACATACATACATTTATATATATGTTGTTGCTCTGGCTTCCAATAAATATTTATGTCATTGCGTACTTTGAGCACAAAGGCTGACATCCCCTGAGTGGGGTCAGGAATGTAAATATATACAGTGTATGTTAGACAGCACAGGGATGTCTCATCCTTGCCTTGTCTGATCTCCCTGACCTCCTCCACCTATGAATCTCCCACACTATGAGCTGCACACCGGCCTCCTCCATACATCTGGTAGCAGATACAAGGAGTCAAATCTGGGCCGTCCGCATCCCCATTGTTGGCCTTTGTGGATGATTGATGCAGAATAGGAAGCTGGGCAGCCAAACCCATCAGAAGGCCACTAATAATTCATGGGGTGCGGCCGGAGGGTCAGAATAGTGTTAAAATATATAGCTGAGCTGTGGCTTTGGATAATAAATGCCCTGAAGTCCAGACAAACAGCTCCTGGCTAAACACAGACTGAATACAAATAAGAGAACTGCCAAAGGACTGGTATCTGCAGGCCTGGCATTTACACAGCTCTTATCCTTCCCTTGATCTGCGATTGGATAGTGAAAGGAGAAGCAACTCATCTCCAACTCTGATCTCTTCAACAGCATTCCTTTGTAATGCATTACAACTTACTAGCTCCCTGTGCTGATTAGCTATTCTCCTATCTGAGCTATGCCGTGAAGGCCATTTCTCCCGTTATGTGGACTATGCGGGTGCAAAGGGCGCAAAAAAATATTGCACGCATAGTGGTGCATGCATTACTTTTTATAGCACCCCGCCCATCTCCCATTTTAACAACTTTACTGCTAGCACAAGCTCAACAAACTGTCTGCTAGCACCCCCCTACACTCTCAACAACTCTTGGTTAGAACCCACCCCCCCCCCCCCCGGCACCAATGTGGTATCCCCCCCCCCAAATCAAAACATTCCTGGAGAGAAACCCCATTACTGTGTCACCCTGTGGTTGAACACAATATGAAAACCTCTTGTAACACTATAGTCACCTTCCTAACACAGAACCTCAAACATGATGGACAGTGTGGTTAGGGCATCCTTTTTCTCTTGTGACACTATAGTTACCCTCCTAGCACACAGAACCTGAGATATGATGGAGAGTGTGGTTAGCACACCCTCTTCCCTAAACACTAAAACCGAATCCTTGGCCAGGGCTGGGACACATGTCCAGCAATGGCATTGGTCATGTGTTCTGTGCCATAGACCCTATGGGCAGTTTTACATATACAGTATATGGAAATGGAGGGGACTTATAGATCACTGTGCTTGTGCTTGATAGGTTATTCATCAATTATCTAGAAAGTAAAAGTCTAATAAGCAGAATTACGTTTTGTAGTATAGTATAAGAGATGCGCCATCGATTAGCGCGGTTGGGTTGATGCTAATACAAGCCATGCGGCCGTAATGGAGTAACCTCTCTAACCTATAATAAATCAGATGTAGTAATTAGTGAGTTTTAACTAACTTAACATGTGACAAGTACCCAACACAACTCAATATTGTAACATTTAACTTCTGCCGGTAATTAGCATCCCATAGCCCCCGTTGTGACTCCCATTTGACAAATGCTGTTCCTCTACTAGAAGACAAGAAGAGCAGAATGTCATATTTATAGGTGCCTAATTACTCCGTCTCCCCCACGATTGACAAGTTTGATGAAGTTATAATGGATGACCTGCTGCTTCATTAATCTCGATGGCATCAGGGGGGCCATATTGTTCCATCAGAAGGCTTTGGCCAAAACACGAGCTGATTAGGAGCCACCAGCAACCTACACAAAGCCCTACAAAGGAGCCGGAGCTACAGATTAGGTGGGAACATCACCCCCCTCCATCGCTGGGGCCATTAGGAGGTTTGTTTTTGAGAACTATTGTGTCACCTCCGGATGGCTCCATCTAAAAGGTTGCTGTGACTCCCAATCCGTCCCGTCATCGCACATTTCCTGCCGCTATAATGGAACTTTCCTTTCAAAGGTGAAAAAATACTGACTACGGTGCCATCCCCGGGGACCTTGCTAATTAGCGGCAGAGCGCGGGGCAGGCAATGGACTCGGAGAAGGAACGGGCGTCATCCTGCTTGTGTGTAGACGTTGCCATCCATTAGGAAGGTTGGGTCTCCATCCACGATGGTCAATTAGGAGCTGAAGATCATTAGAAGGACCCCAAAGCACCAGGTCACAATGCATTAAAGGCCTTCCGCATAATTAAACGATATCAAACTGGGTTTTTGTGGGCGTCAGATGAGAAACAAACCTTTTGATTATAATGGCTGCTCAATTATTTATGGAGGTTGGCCGGCTGCCTCATTTGAAGAAGATGTAAACCCAACTGGTGAAACCTTCCTAAGCTTTAACATGTTAGTGGCATTTCAGAGGTCGTTTTCATTATTTGTGACTCTTTCTTGAAAATAACCCCTGGGGATCCTTTCATGAATGTTCTTTGTCAGACACTTCCTGGTATAGGTGACAACGCTCTGCCCCTGTCCCTTTTCTTCAAATAGGGTCTAGTGTGGCCTGGTCTGGCATGGTCAATTGTTGTGACCATCAGGGGACCCACCATGAGAAAAGCCAGGGTACTCGTTCAGGTGCTTCATGTGGTAGGATGACAATGCTCTGTACCTGTCTCTTGGGCTTCTGATGGAATCCATAGTTGATCATTTTGAGTCTGGCATGGTCAATTGTTGTGACCATCAAGAAACCCACCTTCAGAAAAGCCAGGGTCCTTGTTCGGGTGCTTTTTGGTTATAAGATGCCAATGCTCTGTACCTGTCTTTTGGGCTTCTGATGGAATACATAGTTGACCATCAGGAACCCTACATGAGGAAACACTAGCTCCTTGTTCAGGTACTTTCTATTTGAAGGTAGAACATAAGGAGCCTACAATTGACCATTTCAACACATTATTTACAAGCACAGTCTACTGTTATTACCATTGCTACCATTGGAGAATGTTCCCTGAGATATGCCATGATCATTGCTCAACACAAAATTCACAAGCATGGCCTACTGTCGTCACCATGAGGAACCCCACCATGGGGTCCTTCTTCAGATACTTCTTGTTATAGGGTGACAACACTTTGTACAACACTTTGTACAACACTTTGTACCTGTCTCTTGGGCTTCTCATTAAATCCATAGTTCAGTTCAACTTCTTAAGTCACCACCAGGAACCCTCCATGAAGAAACTCTAGGCCCTAGCTCAGGTGCATCCTTTTGTAAGGTGGAACATAAGAAGTCTACAAGTGGTCATTCCAACACACTATACACAGGCATGGTCCACTGTTCTTACCATTGTCACCATTGGTGAATTCTCCTGCCATGATCCTTGTTCAGCTACTTCCTGTTATAAGGTGACAACGCATTGCTCCTCTCTCCAGATTGTCTCAAGAGGAGACTGCAAGCCATTCCTAACACAATACCCAAGCATGGCCTACTGTTTTCACCATGAGGAAACCCACCATGAGAAATGCTATGGGATTGCATATGTGGGAGAGTAGCCTGAGTCATGTATGCAATTAAACATGTCTCTAAAGGGTAAATGTGACTATTGTTGAGTATGCCTTTAATTTAAGTGAAGATGTGACTGTGACCAAGCCATGTGGCAGGTCCCAGCTGATTTTTTTCTGATATGAATGGTGCTAGGTCTTCATTTGGAGGAGAGTGCAGAGTGAGGATTGTTGTTGGTCCCCATGGGAGGCAGGCATTCCAGGCTTGAGGGACTGGAGAGAGACCCTAAAATAGAAGAGATGTGATTAAAGACACCTTCCTTGTCCCCATCTTGGGGCAAGGGTACCCTAGCCCTGAGGAGATGACACCGGAAGGAGTGAGGGCTAGGCCAAAGACTTAGGAAAGGCAACCGCATCTTCAAAATGGCTGGCACAGAACTGACGGACCGTACCTGAAGCAACATTAATAAATACCAATTCTTACACCAACATGGCAGTGACTCTATGGACTTGTGCAAGACCCTGTGATGGGACGCTTCTCAAGGGACTATGGAGGTGCTATTGGGCACATTGAGACAAGCCTGGCTGCAAGGTGATGGGTAAAACTGTTTCTAATTCGCCCAGCAAAGAAGTGGGGTCCAACCATGATGGAAGATGGAAGGTCTGGCTGCGAGGCAACAGTGACTAACCATTCCTAGCGGTCTCCCTGATGAGCAGGAAGGCATCGGCTGTGATGGAGGGCCTAGTGGGATGTGCTGCCGCCAGGTGCAACCGTCTGCATGGAAGGGCCAGACATAGGGAGGCATGAAGACCCCACACCCTGGTTGAACCGGGTACGTGATGGTGCACTCCACTCGCTCAGGGGCCATGCACACCTTACAAACAGGCCTAGGAAGTGTCTGCAAATATATTACAGCGAGATGTACCGTAACAAGCATTTGGAGTAGATAGTTCCTTTAAGTGAACACATCATGTTGTCTGCAGCTGTCTTATTAGCAGGTATTATATACTTCAGGGTCCACGGCACCCCCACATGTACCGTACGTTTTAATTAGCTTTTCCTGCGAATGGTCCTCTGAAACGTTATGTGATTATTTCACAGATCCTGGAATTGTCTCAGTTCAACACGTCGGCATAACGTGGCAAATTTCTGAAGACTGTGCGGATAATGATGACCGCTGTTCTCCACCATCTGTCTGGGGGAGACTGTGAGAAGGGGTCCCGGGGGGCTCTCTGGAACAATTATATATAGAAAATAAAGAGACAGCGGGGGAGGGGCAGTGATCTGTGGTCACACTTCCATGTTGCACTGAAAACTCTTAGATCATAAAGAACTACATGTCTCAGCAGTTCATATCAGAATTCTATAACACTCTTTCTAACTTTCTGTCCATCTGCCCCCTGGTACCTCTCTCTCTCTCTCTGTCCATCTGTCTTCCTGTATTGCTCTGCTTTCTGTCCATCTGTCCCCTTACCTCTCTCTGCAAGCATGAATATCCTATAATACAATACTAGAAGTGCACAGCCAGATGCTTCCATGATTGGAAAATGAGAAAACGAGAGTAAAGAGTGACGAAGCAATGTGGAAAGAAGATAGAATTTGTGGGACTGAGACACCCCTCAGCTCAAGAAGGTGGTCCTGTTTCTATCATTATTAATATATAGGTGGCACTTGTTTAAAGTGTCTCCCTATATAGATCTTTAGTTAGATCTCATTTAGAGGATGGAGGTTCAGAATTCTCTATATTGATTTTTAGTTAGATCTCATGTAAAGGAAGGAGGTCCTGATCCCTCTATATAGATCTTTAGTTAGATCTCATGTAGAGGAAGGAGGTCCTGATCCCTCTATATAGATCTCTAGTTAGATCTCATGTAGAGGAAGGAGAACCTGATTCCTCTATGTCGATCTTTAATTAGATCTCATTTAGAAGAAGGAGGTCCTGATTCCTCTATTTAGATCTTTAGTTTGATCTCGTTTAGTGGAAGGAGTTCCTGATTCCTCTATATAGATCTTTAGTTAGATCTTATTTAGAGGATGGAGGTCCTGATTCCTTTATATACACATTTGTTAGATCTCATTTAGAGGACAGAGGTCCTGATTCCTCTATATAGATCTTTAGTTAGACCTCCTCCCCCTCCGAGTTAATTGGCTTCAGTCTGACAGGAGTCCCGTGTGTTAGTGGAACACACAGGATTCCTGTCCGACATTTAGCAGACTGCTCACAGCGTGGTGATGTCACCACGCTGTAATGAGTCTGCTAAATGTCTGCCATAGATCGAGGTTTCTATGGCTAGCTTTAGAGGAAGGAGGTACTGATTCCTCTATATAGATCTTTAGTTAGATTACATTTAGAGGATGGAGGTCCTGATTCCTCTATATAGATCTTTCGTTAGATCTCATTTAGTGGAAGGAGGTCCTGATTCCTCAAAAACATCATTTTATATCTCTGGGGGTCCTCCTCACTAATGGTTCCATTAAGAATAGCACAGCTACAACACTACATACCATCTGGTAAAGTTGCCAGTCACAGCCAGACTTTTGGATACCAGTTTCACGCACCATCGCTATACTATCACCTTCACAAGACCTGAGATGTATTAAGCTGAAAAAGTCCAAAACTTCAATTTGGCTTTTAATGTGATCTAGAATGCTATATGGAAGAATTCAGTGGGCTTCTTCGGGCTACTGCAGCGAGCATGGTAGGAACCTTAGCTTATGAGTTCCTCTGAGGGTGACACTGTTGGTGACATGACTATGCTATATAAATACTTGATATTAAAGAGCTTCACTAAAGTCATCCAGTTATTGAATCCCACCGTTTAGGTTCAGAGACTTCTGATCACATTCCTTGAATTCCCGGACAGTCGCTGTTGTCACATATTTTGTGAGTCTTTTCACTGCGAGACGCTGGAGTGATGTCATTGGCTATATATACAATGACACTTCAACACTGTGTTAACGGCCCTGTTGTCACACTCAGGCAGGTGACAGGGCGCAAAAACCTGTCCACTAGGAGCTGATAGTGGGCCCTCCGCGAGCCATTCCAGAGCCGCCTGCTGACAGGACACCGAATTTGCCAGTTCACACCTCCTCTCTTGTGACTTATTTCAGGCGGTTGTCACCTACAATAATGTAACGAGCATTCCAGCCTGAGGACAGGACGAGATACGGCGGACGGTGGGGTGGAGGCATAGTGCTGGACTATGAACGTAAAATATCTACATCCTGGTTGGCCTGTTGACATTGAGAGATAGTTTGTAAATAAAATATCCAAACAAAAATGATCTGTTGTGTCTCTCAGACTTAAGCTAGCCGCACATGGTTTAATTTTAGCGCTCAATCAACGTTAGATTAGATTTTGTAGTTCGATGAATAAATCGAAAATCGATTTTAATTTAATCGATGTACACCACATGGGGAGTATGATTATTGTTCAATGTCGACTGAAAAGTTCATTGAAGTAATCAAAAATCGTCGATTGAATTCTTCTTACAATTTAAGTGTCAATCGGAAGTGATGTGTTAAAGGGAAGTAGCCACACATATCAAGTATCAATGACTCAACCCCAAAAAATCCAGGAATGTAGTTCGATGATTGTACAATCGACAAAAATTTTCCAACCTGTCCGATCACGATTCAATCGACGATTTGTCAAAAATCGATCAATAATGGTCGTTTGTACTATGTGGGCAGAAAAACGATTTTCTTTCAATCTATCAAATTTTTCATCGAAAAACGTTTATTGAACGCTAAAATTTAACCATGTGTGGCTAGCTTTAAGCTGGCCATACACCTTTAGATCTCCCTGTCAGATATCCTTTAGATCTACCAACAACTATGTAGTGCCGGATCCTCTGCGATTGAACACAGGTAGACTTGATGGTTTAGAAAGTCCCTCATATTACATGCTTTTGGTAAAACAAAAGAAGATCTAAATGGAATCTGACAGAGAAATCTAAAGGTGTATGGGGACCCTTACTGGGACTCAAGAAGGACAAAGTGTCTTCTTAGATCATCTTACAGACCAGAAAAGGTCATTATGAAGAAGAACAGCAATCTGCCCAATCACCACCTTTTTATTCATAATATTTTTAAAGCTCCAACCAGCTTGATCACCTCTCACCAGTAGTGATGGGCAATCTGTCCACCTAGTGGGTACACCCCCTGTCCCACCAGGCTACTATGCCATATATCTACCAAGAGGAGACCCTTTGTTAAGATAAAGGAGTAAAGGGGGTCTCTTCCCTACAATATGAGCCAGGCATTATGGGGGCACTGGTTTATTTACTTATAGCATTTAACAAGAGGGTCCCTGGATCCCGCTTCTCATCCTATTGAATGAGTACAGAGGTCCCAAACATGGGGTTTCATAAGATTTCCTAGAAATAAGAGCTGAGACTGAAAATGTTAGGATACCGCGCATGCGCAGTGACCGTGGGAACCACAAGGCGGAGACACCAGTTTTATTCAGGTGGGGAGTAAATGAGAGTGCAGAGTCAAAGGTGACACCAAGACAGCGTGCTTCTCCACTTTATTAGATTATGGGATTTTCGTTTCTATTTGACTTATAGCCAAAGGAACAAAACTTGTTTTCACTTTTATCAACATGACGTGAAGACTAGTGTTGAGCGCGAATATTCGAATCATGAATATAGTGCTTTAACTTCCTCATCTCAAATATTCCAGATTCTGTCAAAGATTCCAGGAGATCCAAAGATTCTATTGCGTGTCACTGTGACAACTCATTGTGCTCCCAATGTTTGCATGTATAAAGCCAGCTATAGACGCATTGATTCCCGGCAGGGGTGCCCACTTTGAAGTTTCGACCCAAATAGCCCCCAGGTCGGATCGCTAATATTCGCTGAATATTGCGCATTCGACAATTCGCAATATTTCGCAAATATTCGATATATCACTTTGATTGGTTACCACCATACATTGCACATATCTGTATGCATATTCATTGCAATGCAGAATACATGCAAGGCAATGTGTTTTCACTGAGCACATGTGTTTGCTCATAAGTATGCGCAATGTAAGGCTGTAGAATGTCAATAAATAAAATTATTTCAAATATCGAATATCCCTGCAAACATTCGCGAAATTACGAGAACTCGAATTTAACATATGCCGCTCAACACTATGTACAATTGGACATTTCATCACCTGGGACAGTTGCAAGGTCCACCATCATAGAAACATACAATATCATTTAGTTACCCTGTTTCCTGTAAATAAGGCACATTTTTGCCTCACACTGAAATATAAGGCATACCCTGAAAATAAGGCACCCCCGAAGATACGGTACTGTAACTCTGGACAGGGGGGTTCAGAGGGGGCAATCAAAATGACAGAGGAGGATCACAAGGGGTTACTAAAATGGTAATCCCCCCTCTGAGTCTCCTGTGCCATTTTGATTCCCCCCTCTGATCCCCCCTGTGTCATTTTAAGTCACCCCCCACCATGAAACCCCAGTGCCGTATTCTTCCTCATGGAAAAATAAGATATTCCCCGAAAATAAGACGTCTTTATATGAGATTATATCTTATATCTCGCTGTCCGCCTTCCTAGGTTCCATGCGGCAGAGTTGCCTAAGCGGAGTTCCACGCAGCGGTGAGGTCAGATACACTTCGGTGTCACAGATTTCCAAAGAATTTGTAGAAGTGAGAACTCTCAGTCATTGCCGAGAATCTGACACTTCAGAGCTCTTCCTCCGTCAGACAACACTTGTCGGGAAATACTTCACCTATCAGCCAGAAGCCCGTCTATGGCAGTATCACGGATGGGGGTCATTCACCTCCTCCATGGTGGCTTCTGTAGAGAGCTGAGAGGTTCACCATGCTGAGGATTCCACCGATAGACAAGACCCATCAGGGGACTGGCCCTTTAAATGTATTGATCATGGATAATCTATACGCAGAATAATTATATAGATGGGGGGGGGCAGAGGCATCACTGTCATTGGTTGGAACCTTGGTGGATGTCTCTGCTGCCCATATATGACATCTATTTTGACAGAAGTGACATCATGGTGGCTGTCATGTATTACATACCAAAGATTACTTATATAAGTACCACTCTCCTTTCCCTCAAAATTCTCCGTTCCTACCCAGGGACAATTATAGAGTATATCTATATGGAACAATGAAAAGAAATGATTACATAGAAATGTTTTCAGAGGTATTCTAACCTTCCCAAGGGTCAGCCCCTACCAATCACAGCAGAGTTCTCTTCTTGAATTCCCCACCCGCCCCTGTCCACATCGTGGGCTTGAAAAACCAACGCCCCTCCATTATAATCTATGGCGTGACCCCCCACCCAGGACGTTTACACTCCATATCAATAGCAATGATTTGATGAAAGGGATGACCAATGGGAAAACTTACAGGAAGTGACATCACTTCCAGTACCTGAAACACGGAAGTGCCAAGGTGGAGTGAAACTTTTGCGTTCCAAATACAGGAAGTGACATCACTCCTGGCATTAGGAGGAGTACCGTCCCCCACTCCATATCAATAGCAATAATTTGATGAAGGGGATGACCAATGGAATAACTTACAGAAAGTGACATTATGCCCATCACTTCCTGTACCTGAAACATTGAACTGCCAAGGTGAAGTGCAACTTTTCCTTTCCAAATTCAGGAAGTGACGTCACTTCTGGCATTGGGAGGAGTACCGTCCCCTCCCTCCTATTTAGATGGCTAACTTAGGAGGGAGGGGGCGTTACTCTACCTCCTAAGTTACCCCAATTTCAGAATCCTGTTTTACTTTACTTTCCTGGCCAAAACAGGAAGGTTGACAAGTGGTGTCTGCAGATACTGGTTGACTCCATAGAGACAATGCCACACCCCCTGCACATCTTCTCCTCCCACTTTAGTGCAAGCAGGGTGACAACAGCTCTGAATTTAGGAGTGCAGTATTGTTGTCACCCCATCACGAGAAGCTATATTTTCATATGGTTGTGGATATACAATGGTTGGTATATATAGAATTTTATAGGTGACATCATTGTATAAATTCATTTTTGTCATTTATTTGTTTCTATATCTGTATAGATATATCTGAGTCCCAATGCTGCGATTCTCCTCCCGGGACTGAGCGCACTCTGCTTCCATTTCTACTTCACATTTCTTCCATATTACGGAGTGGTATGAATTGCCTTGGCCTTCTATTCCTTTTAATGACCAGGAATTCTCTGGGATCAGATCTCTATCTTCTCCATCATTATCCGGCTCTTCCTTAGGGGCCGCGGCCTGCTCGGTCCATGGCGGTGGCGATGATTCGTCGCTTGACGCTATAATCGCAGAGCTGACAGTTAATCCAGTGCACAGAGTCTGCAGAGCTCCTGGGATTCGCTATCTGCTGCACTGAAGTGTTAATTTCAATGTCTAGTGTCTTATCGTCCGGCGCTGACAAGGTACGCTGCATTCCTCGCCACCACATGATATTTCACACCCCGGTAATGATCGCCTACTGATTCCTGGACAGAGGACAAGGCAGGTGGAGCGCCATCCATATTACTGTGTACACCACATTATTATATCAGGCACCAGCACAGCATGCCCCATCCATCAGAGGGAACAAAGCAATTTCTTTATAAATCCAAAACTCTCTGGCGCTGTCCTCAGATTTACTACAGGCGATCACACATTTTGTAAATATTACCTTCAGTTGTCCAATAACATTGAAATAAGTTTTTATTTTAAGGTTTCCCACCTTCCTGTGCAGAGCCACATGGCGCATGGCTAGTTTATCCTCTATACCAGCAAAAAACGTCCATGCTCGTGTGTCATCCACATCAAGAAGTCCAAACCCGGAGGAAGGCCAATGGAAGGTGTTGGCACATGGGAGGGGCCCTTGTAATACCCAATCATGTGCTGGTGAACTAAGCAGATAGGAATTTGCTTGCATGTGATTGGACAATAAAATGTAATAAAATATAATGAAATTGATTACTGTGTGAAGTGTCTCATGTAAGAGATATGACTGCAGAAGGATCTGGGATCATAAGGCTGATTTACTAAAAGAGTTGAAGTTCATCACTCAAAACCTGTACAAGATAATGTGTGTAAAGGAAATGTATTTGTATTTATTTAATTTATGTGGACACGGTTGGGTATTCAGAATACATCTATGAATTGTTGTGTGACAGTTTGCTATTTATTAAGTGAATCTATTCATTATCCGTTTGCTTCCAATGGAAACACACTGCTAGTCTCTGGAACACAGGGCTCCCCCAGGTCTCTCAATGGGCGCCACTGGTAGAGTAGATTCAGTATGTGCATGATACAACTTCAGAACGCTGTCCCAAGAGGTGCTGCAAGTTTTTAAAAAATACCATAGAAGCCCCCCCCCCCCGCCCGCTCTCCTTTTTTTTTAATTCCTTTATTTTGTACCATTGACCCACCATGTAACCCCATTTACCACTGCTGAACCCCATTTAACCACAATGTACCCCATTTTACGCCTCAAGTGACCCCATTTACCACCAGTGACCTCATTTAACACACCAGTGACCCCCATCTACCTCATGTTACCCCATTCCGCGACATGCCCCCATCTTTACCACTCACATTACCCCATTTACCACCAAATGACCCAATCTACCAGCACCTGACCCTATCTACCACCAATGACCTCCATTTAACCACCCACATCACCCCATTTACCCCCACATCACCCCATCTTGCACCATTTGACCCCATTTACCTTCCTGTGACCCATTTACCTCCACATGACCCCATCTTTCACCACCTGGCCCCATTTACAATCCTGTGACCCAATTTAATTTACCATCATGTAACAATATTTACCACCACATGACCCTATAAACCAAAACATCACCCCATCTACCACCACATGATGCTTTTTACCACCAATTGACCCCATCTACCTCCACACTACCCCATTTATCACCACATCACCCTTCTGAGAAACCTCCTGCAAACTGGGACAGCCACCGACCACTCTTATTGATGTCAATACCAATCCACCTTGCCTCCATGCCAGTAGGCAGGACATATAAGCTTAGTTAGATTTCAATGAAAAAAATGTAAAGAGTCCAGAGACATCTCAGGAGAGACTGCAGGAACTATATATGTGCAACCTGGAGGAAAGGAGACAAAGGGGGGACATGAATTCTGTAAAAACATATTTATATGAGATTGAGGTGGACAGTCTCTTCAATATGAAGCTGAGATCCAGAACACAGGGAAGTGACCTCCAACTAGTATGGGAAAAGTTCAATGATGAGACTCCACGGACCACGTGGTCCTTTGTACCATCATTGTTGGGACAGACAGGACTCGACCTGGACGGCTTCTCTCCCCCTTGGCACTCGTGAGTGGGACTCAATTGAGACAGACCCTTCCCTGTGACCCACAGATCCATCTGGTATACCAAGGCTACTTCCAGGCAGGTTCCCGTGAGGGGGGTACAAGGGCTGTTCTCCGACCGGACCAGTGGTGGGTGTCCGGCTGGTGTCACCCGTATCTGGGTGTGCGGGGTCTATATCCCGGGGTGGTCGTTGGGGGTAGGCGCTGGGGGAGCCGCTGGGGTGCCTGGATCCTGCCAGGATTCGGATCCATATAAACACATGTGAGACCACGCCAGTATAACATTTCCTCCCTGATGAAGCCGAAAACATGGCGAAACATGTTAGAGGCAACCATCTACTAAAGATTATACTGGAATACAGTGGCCCGCAAATGATATGCAATATCGGATATGTAAAAAGATCTTTTTAACTTTTTTGTATTGTATCTGACTGTAAATAGTACTGCAGACACATGGTATGAATGTAAGGATATATATCCATTTTATGTATGGTCCTACTATATGTAAGAATAAAGACCTTTTAAATATACCTGAGACTGACTATCAAAGTGCCTATTAAGTCCTAGCAGGGCTCTATATATCTGGGAATTTCGCCGATTAGAATTAAAGACACTTATATCAGCCGTGTATCCAGGATATTCCACATCTTTCCATTGAAGTGTCCATCCAGATCCATCTTCACCTTCTCTGTATGGGAGGACCATGAACCTTTCCAGTGTCTGATTCTTCTACATCTCCATTTATGGGATCCCTGAACCTTTTTATACAATACAAAGCCCCAAATAAGACCAGGGAGACTCCTCCTCCTAGCAGTGTGACCTTATTATTTCGTTTCAATAGATTTTTATTAGGTTTTTCAAACAATTACACATTAAATGCATAGGCAGAAGAAGTGTGTACAGTAGCAGGTTCGACAGGCACCATTGGTACTTAGCAGAGAGGCCAAGGCCTTGGGAGGTGCAATCCACTATACATTCGGTGTACATAGTGCGCACACGTTCAGTACAATACGTGCAAGACACGCCTGAACGGTGCCAAATTAAATAAACAAATAAAATACTAACAGTTGACAAAAAAGCAATAAATGCAACAATCAACATTCAAATAAGAGAGAAAAGAAAGGAAGGAAATAGCAATAGAGACAGGGGTGAGAGATGAAAGGGTGGGGGGTCCTGGGTGGAGTAGTCGACAAATACCCTCCATCGGGTGCACAGTAGACTAGATAGTCAGACAGGCATCTAGGCTCCGGTCGTGGTAGTATTCCAACCATGGGTCCCAAACTTTTTCAAACTTGGCCATGGTGCATTCATGCAGCTGTGCATTCATTTTCTCATTGATAAAAAACCAAGCTACCTTAGCCTTGACTTGGTCCACCTTCGGAGTTCCAGACCACCATGCCTTGGCCAAAACCAGCTTAGCGGCCGTGAAAATAAAGGTGAGTAATTTTAGCTGGGTGAACGTGCATGCCCTGGGTTTGAGTGTTAAGAGGGCTTCAAAAGGGTCTTTACGTATACTGCGGCCCAGTACCGTGTAAATTAGCTGGTACACCCCCGTTCAAAGGCGCCTTATTTTAGGGCAGTCCCACCAAATGTGGCGCAGCGTGCCGTCAACCGCACAGCCACGGAAACATAATGGGGAGGTTCCTGGGCTCATTTTGGCTAACCGGGAGGGCACCAGGTACCATCTCATCAGCAATTTATAGTTGGCTTCATTAAAGGAGACATTGACCGACCCTTTGCTCGTCGTGTCCCAGATCTGCTGCCAACGGGGAAGCTCAAGGGAAGCGACCCAAGTCAGATTCCCATCTGGAGACATATGACATGGGATGACAGGAGTCCGAGCCTACCATGGATTTATAGACTAGGGATACCGCGCCTTTCCCCAGGGGTGTCGAGAGACAATACCGCTCAAATAGCATGAGGGTTTTGGGAGAGTCAGTAGGTTTGAGCAGGGAAGAGTCAAAATGTTTTACTTGGAGGTAACGAAATACTTCACCTGCTGGTGCCTTGTGGTTGGATCGGAGCACCTCAAAAGGCAGAACCCCGTCCAGGGAGTAGAGGTGGTAGACCCTCCGGAGGCCCTTACTTGGCCACCAGCGGAAACCGCCAGGGGAGTCCCACCCCAGAAGAAAGGACGGGTTATTCACCATTGTTCCCATTGGGGCATGCGGGAACATGAGGTGACACGAGTACTTGACATCATCCCACACTTTTAGTGAATGTCGCAAAATGGGATTATCAAGCTTGCGAAGCTGTGGGACCACCCAGAGGAGGGTGTCAATGGCCACCGGCGCAACAATGGAAGCTTCCAGGCTTACCCACGGGGGGGGCGGACCAATGGCGTGATAAGCTGTCAGCGGGGCAATTTGCGCCGCTCTGTAATAATACTGCAGGCGCGGCACACCTAGGCCCCCCCTCATTTTTGGTTGGAAGAGCACTGATTTGGATACACAGGGGACTGTGCCATGCCATATAAAGCTGAGAAACATTCGCTGTAAGGTGTTCAAGATGTGCCAAGGGGGATTGCCACGGGAAGAACCCGGAACGGGTACAGTAGCTTGGGC
The DNA here is from genome assembly GCA_036250615.1 of Ptychadena robeensis. NCBI lineage: Eukaryota > Metazoa > Chordata > Amphibia > Anura > Ptychadenidae > Ptychadena > Ptychadena robeensis. The sequence continues at coordinate 95,212,636 of CM070038.1, forward strand.
AGGAGCGTCATTTTTAGTGCCGAAATACGGCCCGTGTGACCCTATTATTTACAAGATTCAGGTGACTAGCCCAAGGGTGATCTGTCCAACCATGACAGGTGTCGCCACTTATGCTCATTAGTTTGGAGCGAGCATTTGAGCATTTAGGGCTCAATTACAGGTAATAGACCCATAAGGTCAACCTACCGGCGGACAAAACTTTAGGTGTCCACTGGTCTTCTTTTGGGCTTAAGTCCGATAGGACCTTTTAGGGTCCTAAGCTAGACAACCTGCGAACGATCTTGTGGCTGCGGGAGCGCACCTCACCCTGATCTTTATATGTTTAAGACAAATCAACTTTTTTTTTCAGTTGAGCCCAATTAAATGCTATTCTTGGGTCGAAGCTTTGTGAATGGAGCCCAATGTTCTGATATCAGAGCATGACACTGATCCCGATAGCGCTATAGACCATAATAATACGGATAATGTACATCCTTGTCTCTGAAGCACGCGCTCATAACAACTCAGGGCAGAATCACATTTGGTGGTGTTCTATCTCAAGCATAGCTCCTGCAGGAGCCGTGTCCTCCCACGTGGGGTCATGTGCTGTACTGGGGTGTGCGGTCACAAGCTGCATGATGTTATGTTCTGTGCCCTGGGTGGGGGGCAGCGAGGGTGCTAAATATTACAAATAGCTTTGTGTTGACAAGCTGAGCTCTGTATTCATTGTGTCTGCCATACACAAGGGGGGCATGCAGGGATCCAATCACGCACAGTGTAATTAAATTTATATCCAGGGGTGCACATAAGTGGTACTCTGGTACTCAAAGGGGCCAAAAACTAGCTCTGCGTACCTGCAATATTGTTAAAAAGCTCATATGTGTACTGACAACTTGGAGGCTCCGTGTCTGGGCGGCCGCAGCTAAATGTTACATGTATACAATTCATGTCACTTGGATAACTGCTGGGAAATATGAATAACTATGAAAGGTTGCAGTAAGGGGTGCGAAATTGGGAATGTAAATTTATCACCATAAAAAAAAGATTGGACTTGGGTTGGATCTGGGGGATGAAAGTCAGAGTAGACATATGTAAGGGTAAAATCTAACAAGAGAAAAGCACTGTGTGACAGCTGGAATATCATATGAAAGGTTGCCATTTGGACTGCTAGTCTCAGGGGCGCAGGATTGTACTACTGAGGTATGAGATCTGGGGGTTCAAACATGTTGTACTGTGAAAGTTACATGTGACCCAAAGCCAGCTGGTGACCTTTGGATGGAGACAGATAATTGGAGGCTCAATCAGGAACAGGGAGGTCCATCTGCAGCAGAATCTACCATGCAGGAGGCTGACGCAGAGGACAGTGAGGGAGACAGTGAGGAAGACTACATACATATGGTGTGAGTACCAAACACCATACCCTGGTACTCATCTGAGGAGTTCACTAAAAAAGTTATGTGCACCCCTGTTTATATATACACACACAAACCTATATACAGTAAAAGGCTCTTCTTTTTTTCTACAGTGTTGATTTTTACTTGAACGCCTAATCACTCTCACGAAAGCTTAAACTGCAGGTAGATCCATGACACTGGGCTCAGAAGAAGTGGGTTAAGCGATCCTGGAATATTACATACCATCTAGTGGCAAAATACTGGTACTGCAGGTGCAACCTGACTGAGGACATCTAGTGTTTAAAAAGCAGTACTGCATGGGTCGCCTGAACAAGTTTCTTGTTCATTGTGTTCAGCTCCAGCGTACAGTTATTGGTCTCTGAATGTTAGCTTGTGCATTTCAATTACAATAATTTAGCTCTACACCTTATAGGTTAATTATATAAATATACATTATGTCACCCATAGGGGAGGTCCAAACCTGGCACCCTTGGCGATCACCAAGGGTGATCATGTGCACCACTTTGTATTTCCGTTTGATGTGCTCGCATCTATTACAAAATCCAGCCGCGTATAGACACCCTTAGTAATGGTAACGGTTTCTGACCAAGGGGGGGGGGG
>CM070038.1:95265472-95279196 GCA_036250615.1 Ptychadena robeensis
CAGTGATATATACCTTCCAATCACTATGTATTCTATCAGAGAGGACCCGGCACTAAATAGTTGTTGGTAGATCTAAAGGAAATTGTATGGATCGATCTAAATGTGTATGGGAGGCTTAACCCTTTGCTCTGTTTGTTTTGTGCGTAGAACATACTGGGAAGACTGGAGGAGAAGTTGGAGGAACTGGACAGGAGACCTGAATCCATGGATGATGGCTTACAAAGACCAAACAATAGCGAAGTCCCCTTGCAAGAATCCACAGTCCCTGGCCCCAACCCCTTCCCCCTCAGCAACGCAATCCTGAAAGGGTTACGGTCACTGCACAGTACGAAAATGCAGCGAGGCTCCAGCTGCTTCGGGAGGCGGATGGACAGAATCGACTCTGTGAGCGGAATGGGGTGTAATGGTAAGGCGGCAGACTATGGATGAGGGATTTGGAGGGTGTTTTTTATATGGGGGATGAATTTTAGAAATTCACCTAAACGTTACCTTAAAACAGTGGTTCTCAACCTTTTAAGGCCAGTAACCCCAGAAGTGGCGTCAACGTGTCACTTCCTGTATTAGGAATGCGGAAGTGCCGCTGCGGAGTGTCACTTCTGCGGTTCAAATACCTGAAGTGACACTCCTCGACATCACTTTCAGCATGATTAGGTAAGTGTAACGTCCCCTCCCTCCTATTTTCCCAGGAGCGTTAGGAGGGAGGGGGCGTTACTCTCCCTTCTAACTTCCCACCCTGCCTTTGGCTATCAGCCCTGCTGCTTGTTAGTGAACTAGGCTACCCCTGTGAAGTGGTCATTTACCCCCAAGGGCGTCCTGACCCACAGGTTGAGAACCACTGCCTTAAAGGGAAATGGACTCTAACCATTAAACATAAAGCCAAGCTTTTTATAGGCATTGCTTTAGTTTTTTTGGTGACTTCTTGGGATAATTTCACCTCACTTCCTGTCCTGAGATGGAGACACAATAGGACATGTGAGGCAAATCTCTATAAAGGAACAAGAGAAGCCAACATACTCCAGTGGTTGTGAGATTCTTCAGGGCTGAATACCCGAGTTCAGAGCCAGACTGGGAATATTTAGTATTAAAGTTATTGGGGGGGGGGGTATTATAATTAGTGATAAGCAGCATAGGCATTATTCGTATTAACAAAATATTGCAATTTTTACACCTATTACTGGAAGTGATTTCAACAATTTGTGATCTCGTCATTATTACCTTTTTTGCTAAAATCGGCACTTGTACATGTGCATATTGTGAACAAAAAATGTGCTGTCACGGCGACATCTAGTGGCAGAATGTGAAATAGCAGCTACAATGTAATCACCACATGAGACAACACTCATAGAAGTAATTCATTGTGAAAATCGGCACATGTACATGTAAATATTGCAAACGCAATGCATGGTACTTTCCCCAGAATTTCGAATATTCGAGATTACGAAGATATAGTGCTATATTCCAGTTCTCCGCAAATTCTTTAAATTATAACCGTTAACTTATACCATTCAATTTGTTTTATCTATGTGCAAAAAAGTTCCCACCTATCTTCAGACTATAGAACAATTCGATGTCATAGGGAGCAGAAGAGGGGAGGCGTTTTAATGTCCTAAGGCAGTGATGGGGAACCTATGGCACGCATGCCAGAGGTGGCACTCAGAGCCCTCCCTGTGGGCACGCGAGCTGTCAGTCAGCACAGAGGAGAGAACTGCAGCCTATTGGCTCTCAATGCTGTCAGGTCTCTTATACTCTCTTCTGATTGCACACAGCTCCCCTACTCTATAAGAAGAGTGTGTGTTAACATGTCTTGTGTGTGTATATGATGTGTGTGTGTAATTCAGGTTAAATTGCCATGCCGGCACTTTGAGATAAATAAGTGGGGTTTGGGTTTCAGTTTCGGCACTCGCTCTCTAAAAGGTTTGCCATCACTGTCCTTGGGAGACAGATGCCCCATAGTGAGTGAGCGTTGCTACCCTACAACTGGGAGATAGCCCTACAGGAAGTACAATAGATCTTTCTTATGGGGACACAGTCACCAAACTTAATATAACAATATTTTCTTATATAACTCTGCAGTTCAGATTCTAAAACGTTCCTTCTTTCCCTGCTCAGGATTCAAGAGGATATAACCCCCCCCATCTCCCAGGACGGGATCATCCAACAACTGGAACCCTTTTCAAGAGGACCCTCGTCTGAGCATTTCTTACTATTTATGGAAAAAAAATCAGATCATATTTATTTATTTATTTATACATATTTATTTGATGTTTTCTAAAAAAGACATTTGTAAAACCTAACACTTCATAGTTCATAATAAAAAAAATATATTGTACACTTATCAATGGAGTCATGTGATCACTCTAGGTTGTTGGAGGTTCTGGGTTGGAGGGATGCCATGTGACGTAGACCGCATATCTATAATCAGGGGTGCACATAAGTGATACTCTGGTACTCAAAACTGGCCAAAACCTAGCTCTGCGTACCCGCATTATTGTTACACAGCTCATATGTGAGGCGCTCCGTGTCTGGCGGCCGCAGCAATGTACATGTATACAATGTATAGTCACTTGGATAACCCGCAGGGAAACATGAATATATTCATTGCAGTTAGGGGTGTACATGGGAATGTAAATACTATCCCCCCCCCTCCCCCCCCCAAAAAAAAATTGGACTTCTAAGAGTAGTTTTGGGGTAAGAAACTAACCCAGAAAATGTCGGTTGTACTACTGAGGTGTGAGATCTGGGGGGGGCAAATTTGTTTGTACTGTGAAGTTACATTTGACCCAAATTCCGCTTGGTGACCTTTGGATTGAGACACGCTTAATTGGAGGATCTCATCAGGAACAGGGAGGTCTATCTGCAGTAGAATCTACCATGCAGGAAGCTGACCCGAGGACAGTGAGGGAGACAGTGAGTAAGACCACATACATATGGGGGGATGAGTACACCAACACCAACTAATGGTACTCATCTGAGGTTGTCACTTGCCACTTACAATGCCGTTTTAACACCTCTCACAACTGGCAGGTTTCTTAACACCTCACAGCTCCAATCATGCGAATGTATGTAACACTTTACCTTCATGTGGCTCAGACACCATGCTGGGTAACATTAGGAGATTGGAGCTATACCCCAGAGTATATCTTTCCAGTAAGAACTTGACAGTGAATCTGAAATTGAGAAGCCAGTCGGATGACTAGTAAAAATGTCTTCAAAGCAACAAACACAATGCAAGTCCAGTTAATTTGAATTAAACATACTTTCCTTCTCCACCTTATACTCCCTGGCCCCGCCCTTTGATAATTGGATTCCATTTCCTCAAACTAAAGCGGACCACCACTATGAATCTATATTTTCATGAATGGCACTAGAAAGTGCTGATAATAAGGAGGATTGCAATTAAAAAAATTACCTGTAATGAGCAATTCAAAAAGATAATATCCGCAGCCCTCCCTTACTTCCAGGTTGGTTCTGGTCTCTGCAAGGCAACACGTCACAAGAGCGCTTGTTTTCTGGGTAATCTTGTGATGTAACGCACATTATATTGAGGCAAATTCCCATAGGTCATTGATCTGGGGGGCATATCGTAGTGCCACTGGGGGTGGTCAATGACTTCTATGCAATTTGCCTCAAATAATTATATTAATCACAGGATTACCCAGAAAACCAGACGATCTCGTGACGTGTTAGTTTTGGCATACATATGTGCGTACATATTAGCAGTTCTATCAACCTGAAAAAGAACTCACAAATTGTATACTACACACGCTGTGTCCCGTGCTCCCACTCGTCTACACATGCCCTCCGTCAAGATCTGCTCTCTGTAGCAGACATGTCATTAGCTACAGGGGGAGCAGATCTGACGGAGGCATGGACTGGGGGAGCGATGGACACAGTACCAGCCATGGGTGAGAGTTTTGCGGCCACTGCTGTTAGGGTCCCGTGGGACACATCTTGTATGGAGATCGGGAGGTCATGGACACAGCAGCCGCCCATGTGACAGCTTCACACGGGCCACTGCTATGGATGAATCCCCGGTCTCCCCGGTCGATAGCAGCTCCCCCTGGAAGTGCTCCCCCTACCACATATGTTCTAGCGCCCGTTAATTAAACAGGCTTAATGTCTAGTATTCAAATATATGAGACGAATACCTGACATTTAAGAATTCGCAATATTTTTTGCGCTCAGAGATTCGCAATGGTGGATATTCATCATATTATGCTTCAACATTGTTAACCGGCATACATCGCGCATATGTGTGCGCATTGCGAATGGATACTAGAGATGGTCGAATTGTTTTTCAAAAATTCGACCATTTCGTCGATTTCGACTTAATTGCAAAGCCCCTGAACATGGTATCATCACCAGACTTGCTGGAGATGTAGAGAAGGGTTGGGGGTATACTACAAAAAAGAAAGAATGTCTGTAACACAAATAGTTTTTTCACGAACTAAGTTCAAAGTCAAGTAAAAATTTCGAAAATCGCAATTTCGACTTAAACTTTGAACTTAATTTATGCAAAAACTACATGTGATAGAGCAAAACGTTTTTTGTTTTTTTTCAAATGTTCGTCCAACCCTTCTCTACATCTCCAGCAATTTTGGTGATGATACCATTTTTAGGGGCTTTGCAATAAGCTCACAAAGTTAGCAAGTCGAAAAAATTTGACCATCTCTAATGGATACACACAGCGCTCATATTGGCTAAGATCACAGAATGAAGAAGCTGTAAAGACAATAGGCAATGGAAGACAATAGAATACAGTCGAATCAAATTTTACGAAGTTTGAATGTTCCAATTGTAATAAAAAAATTTTTTATTATAAACAAAACATAAATATGAATACATACTGTTTTGAAATCATTCATACCAAATAAACATTTAAGAGATTTTATCATTCAGATAATACCTTTTATTCATTTTTTTAATGTAATTTTTTTAACATAATTGTGTGTTTCAAACATTATTATATTCAGGATGTCTATTAGACCCTTGTACAGACATATTTTAGGAAGTTACCGGCCTACAACACAAAAAAAAATCCATTATGGTCTATGGTGCGCTTTTGGTACAGAAATCTGGACCTCAGCAGAGTGCTAGGGAGGTTAAAATTCCCATTATTTCGATAATAATTTCCATATATTTGTTTGGATATTCGTAAAATGAAATTATCTTCACAATGAATCCGCCGCCATATTCACGAAATTTGAGAATTCTCGAATAGTTGATATTCGACAAATATATTCTCAATTTGAATATTCAAGCGCAACACTACTCGATAAAACTCCCAGCTAAAGGCTTGTTTCCATTATACGTCGGGACCCCTATGCTAAGTGTATACACTAAGCAGGGGTCCCGACGTATCCTACAGAGATTGCCTGCCGGCGGATGGTCTGTTTACACATCCGCCGGTGTAAAGGCTGAACGTACTCGACTACGTTCAGCCTTACACCGGCGGGTCGGCTCAGCGCAATGAAGACAGACCCTCCGCCGAGCAGGTAAGTCTATCTGTTACGTTGGGACCTCCCGGGGGGGTCCCAATGCAATGGAAGCAAAGCCTTAGGCATAAACCTACATTGGAAGACCTACTTATTGGTATATTGTCATGTAACATGACTTGTAAATAATACTTATTGTGTCTATTATAAGTCCTGGTGAGGGAAACACAGATCCACAACATGTGTTGCATCTTCTTGAACCTTCACTAAATGTTTTAAGAACAAGGACACGAGGCGCACAACCTAGTACAACAAAGTAAGGTACTGTAAATGGTAAAATAATATGGAATGGAATAAAATGAAACAAAACAACAGACAAGATACTCACATTAAGAAAGGTTTACAAGGATGGATCTCTCAGGGCCGTGTGCTTTCCAGGAAGACCTCACTTCCTTGGTTAGGGATGAGACCACTTCCTGCTTACAGATGCTGGGGGGCTCAACAGGAACAATGGGACGCGTTCCGAGCAGAGGCTCTTTTTCAACCATCTTTTTTAATTAAATGTTTTAACCTCATTGGCATCATACTGTATAAAGCCCAGGTGCCCAACCTGTGGCCCAGGGGGCCACATGCCGCCCTTTTGGTGTTCTTCAGCGGCCCCTTGTGGTCCTCCAGAAGGAGAGGCGATAAATGTACCTGATTGACATTTGTAAAAGCCAATCAGCGACCTAGATGGTGCATAAGAAAGTCCCTCACGTCTCCTCTTCTTCTCTAGTGTTGGCAGGGAATCAGCAGACTGGTGAGATGCTCCCACTATTCCACCAATGAACGGGGGACGATTGTATAATATATATTATGGCACATAGCATAAGGGTATGTGCCACATAGATATCATCAAAGGCTATCTTCTAGCTATGCTTCCTGTCATTCTTTCATTAAAAAATGCTTCTACAAGTCAGTATAGGTTGAAAATGTTATGTGCGGCCCTTTAGTTATGCTCCATATCAACTCAGTTGGCCACCACTGATATAAAGGATGTCCATGAGAAGAAGCAAAGGACTTCTCTATAATTTATCTTGGCAGCACTGCCTGGGCATCAGGGTCTTGAAAGAAAAAGCACCGCCCATCTCTAGCACACGGGTGCACCGCACATACAATGGACAACAATGATCTCACCCCTCCATTGCCTCAGACTCCCTTTAGGCCTTCACGGGCATACACCTCCCTTCCATCCAAGGGGCAGCGAGGCCCTTACAGTCCTCTCCTGCAACAGCGGCTGCTTTAAGTTAGCAGGTCCTTGCGCACATCCCACAATAAAGGTCCACGACACGTTAGCTTGGTGTGAATGCGGTGCCCCTTTATTGTCAATACATCACAGTACCAGGTACACTCAATTTTCTCCTTGGGAGACATCTGGTAGCAGTCTCTGCCGATAACAGTGTCTACCCTAGCCTTTTTCAACCAAGTGACTTCTTCTAGGCTAGGGATGCCCTTGCTCCAAGCAGGGGGACAAGGGTGAGGCCTCAGTCAGGGTTCAATCCTTGTCTGGCCTTCGGATCTGCAGGCCTGAGGTCTGCTCCCCACTAGATCCATTACACCACTGATCTGTTCTTTCCTGCACCTGCGAAGACCCAGTTACCCACAACCACTAACTTTATTTTACCTTCTACTCTCCTCCCAAATGGCTCACGAGGTCACATGATGACATGTTCCAGGACTTTACCCTGTCAACTCCCACCTTATGTTTTGCCCAACAACAGCACAAACACATTCACTGACATTTTCATAGGAATATAGTTAACCCCTTAATGACCATGGTACAGCACACTTACTTCTTAGTCCACCTTCCTACAGTCTAATAATGGGAAATATGGAAACCGATAACCTGGCACCAGTAAGACACTAGATCAGTGATGGCGAACCTATGGCACACGTGTGAGAGGTGGCACTCTAAACCCTCTCTGTGGGCATGCGAGCAGTTCTCAATGCTGTCAGTTCTCTTCCCCTCTCTTCTGATTGCACATAGTGCCCCATACCCTCCCCTATTCTATCTTATAAGTAAGTAGAGCTGTGTGTTTATGATTTGTGTGTATATGAGTTGTGTGTGTGTAATTCAGGTTATATTGCAACAGCGGAACTTAAATAAGAGATAAATAAGTGGGTTTGGGTTTCAGTTTGGGCACTTGGACTCTAAAAGGTTCACCATCACTTCACTAGATCATGGTCACATGTTGATATTAGGACACCAGGCACTGGTCACATGACCAGAGAGGTAGATAAGATTGCTGTTTCCTTGTCACTGAAAATGGGCTTATAGGGAAATATATCATTGAACACATATAAAATATGGCTATGTACCCCTCTAATCTACGGGGACGTGATATTCCCTCTCCACGCACAACAAACTGTGAGGTAGAACTAGGAGTGGAACTTCTGGTGGCCAGGGAAAGGGATTCTTCATGTAGGGTCTTCCAACACCAAATCAAAATGATGTAGGCTTTGAGTTTGTGCAGCTTCTAATGAGGACATGGTCATCTAGGTCGAGAAGCAGGGCTTTGCTTTCTTCTTTATCTGTTTCCCAATGACCAGCACAGAGCAGAAAGCACAGGTTGACAGAATTATTGAAGCAGGAGCATGGAGATCTTTACACTGGTGATCCTCAGGTATAGCTTCCTCTCCAGCAAGGAACATCGTAACAGTACTGCCAAAAACGAAAGCCGCCCATATGCGTCTCAGTTCCCTGTTGATTGCACAATGTCAAATGATCACACAATGATTGTTCTGGGAATCGATGACCACCACCAGGGGGAATCTATCCCTGGCTAATAATGGGGACCTGCAGTCTCTATCCAAAGTAATGGAAATCGAACAGGGAAATACTAGCATGTGGTATCCCTGTTCGTTGGACCCTCCAGGTGGGCTGCGTTTGATTCCCTAATGATCAATCCCCGCGATAGTGCATGACGAACGATCATTCTGGAATCAAACAAAAGATCGAGCCGTGTATGGCCGGCTTAAATCTCACTACAAATCTGCCAGTCACACTGGTGATATAAAGATATGAGAGGAACTCAGTTAAGGTAGCCATAGATGCCTCGATTTGTCTGCAATCGATTCCTGTTTTGATCATTCGAGGAATCATCACTTTGCAATGGATCGATTTTGACAGGAGCCAATCGCCAAAAAGGCAGATTCCTCAGAATTGACCAATCAGAAAGGCTGCTGCATCAGGAGCTGTAGGTCAATCACACAGGAAGTGGCTGATTTTCTCCACCAACGTACTTCAATCGGAAAAAAAAACCAACATGTTTGAACAAGGTTCGAATTCATTTTTGGGAAATTTAATTTTTTTGGGGTTGATCGATCAGGGTGGGTGGCCAGTACTCGAACCCCCAATCAATCATCGTGAACGTGCGGTGATTGATTGGGCAAAAATATGGCTACCTAAGGATATGCCCGTACTATTTGCAAACAATGTTTTCTATAAATAAGCCAAATGTTCACATTTTCGCTCCAAATCCACTCTAATTGATGATCCTTAACAACCATTTTGCATTGTTACCAACCATGGGAATATTTATTTTACCCTTTATATGGAAAGATCTAAAGCTGGCCATACACATTTAGATTTCTCTGTCAGATTTCCATTAGATCTCCTTTTGTTTTACCAAAACCATGTAATATGAGGGACTTTCTAACCAATCAAGTCTACCTGTGTTCAATCGCAGAGGACCCTCTACTACATGGTTGTTGGTAGATCTAAAGGATATCTGACAGAGAGATCTAAAGGTGTATGGCCAGCTTAAGAGATAAAGGTAACTGTTGTTCTGCACAGGTTGTTCCTTTCTGTCCTGTGGTGATAGGGTGTGGGTATGGGGCCACGTTTTGATAATGCTATTGAGCATGTGACATGCAAAAGTCCGACAAGAAAAATAGCTTAGATAGTTTCCTCACAGTGCGGTCACATGCACGGCGTGTCACATGCCCATTTGGGCATTATTGGATGGTAAGAGGGAAGAATGGTCTCTTATTTTCCATGAGCCACCTTGAAAATATTTAGGTACCAGGAGAGAGACCCCAAATGTGAGAAAACCTCTTAACGCAGGAATGCCAGCGCGCTAGTAGCGGGTCAGCCTGGTCAAGTGGGCCGGTAGCTTCCCGGGCAGGTTGTGGTGCAATAACCAGGCTGGGATAACTTTAAAAGGGAATCTTCTGTTGGCCTGCAAACAGCTTCTTTATCTTTTCGGAAGTGCTGGAATGTAGATGAGTTCATGCTTGGGACATGTTCATGTCAGGGTGGCACCTATATAAAAGCAGACGTAGCTGGGACCTGCAGATAAAACAGGGACGAAAGTCAGCTCATAGGCGAAGGACTCAGGTGCAAGGAAGGAAAGAGAACAAAGCCGCAGATGGCAATGGGGACATCATTCGTTGGGTACTTTACATTTGTCCTGCTTCTTCTGGCATTGGCCAAAGTCCGAGGAGGTCCGGTGTACAACTCCCCCCTGTCTTCAGACTTGTCCGATTTAAAGGTAAGAAGGAAAGATAACTAGAACAAAGCTTTGTGGGCAATTAGGTGGAATTTGTCCACAAGATGAAGGGTCCATTGCTACCCTTACTCATTTAACCCGACCGAGCAGGGTCCTCTATGCCTCCTGTGTCATAACCTGTACCTGTATGTTCTATCCTGTGTAATATGTTGGCGCTATATAAATAAATGATGATAATAATAATAATAATAGGTTGTCCTAATTTAGTCTGTGGGGTTTTCTTTCAAACCTAAGACCGGTTGGACCTTCTGGCCCTTACCTACCTACCCTGTTTGCCCGAAAATAAGACATCCCCCGAAAAAAAGGCACCCTTAAATTTTTGCCTTACACTGAAATATAAGGCACCACCCTGAAAATAGGGCACCCCCGAATACATGATACTGTAATTCTGGACAGGGGGGATCAGAGGGGGCAATCAAAATGACACAGGAGGATCAGTAGGGGTTACTACAATGGCAATCCCCCCTCTGAGTTTCCTGTGCCATTCTGATTCCCCTCTCTGATCCCCCTGTGTCATTTTAAGTAATCCCCCCCCCCCCACCCTGATACCCCAGTGCCGTATTCTTCTTCATGGAAAAATAAGACATCCCCTGAAAATAAGACATAGGCCAACTTTGGGAGCAAAAATTAAGATAAGACACCGTCTTATTTTCGGAGAAACACAGTAGGTTCAAATTGAATACTAAACATTATGGTTTATTGGCATTAAAAAGGAAAAAAAACTAATTGTACTGATTATATTGCATTAGGTGTTTAGTAGTACAGTTATATTCCATTTAGCTCCAACATCAGCAGACAATAGGGGGTACTTGTCTCTACATGTCTGTAGTCAGTTACATTTCTTAACAGATCTAAAAAACTGGAAATGGAATGGAGATGCTATATCCTTCATGTATCACTTCAGCTTTTACATTAGTTTGGGATGAATGGTGGACCAGTTGGACCTTCCGTGATAGCTATATTGGTGATTGGAAATGTAACACCGTATCTGTACTGGTGACATAATCACCAAGGAAGGAAGTAGATTGCAAGAAGTGAAGAACATTTCAATGGAAATACTTTTGTGTCTCCAATAATTTAGGATGGCAGAAACAGGGTCTATGGTATGGGGTTGAACCCTTTGCCACTTTGCATATATAAAAATATATTTTTTTCTGTTACAAATATGTTTCTGCTTTTTCATATGTAACTTGTTTATATTTTGCCTATTCCTTACACTGCTTGTAAACCAGGAGATTACTCTCCGATTTTTTTCTTATTCAATAAAGCTGATTTTGAAAAAGAAAAATATATAAAAAGACATTAAAACAACACATACATATAGTACTATATTTAAGAAATAAGAAACAAATAAGATCCCTCCAAGTTGATGTTTCTAAATCATCAGAGAAGACACTGGTAGAGCAGGGTCATTAGATATGTTCATTAATATGACCTGGATGATGTGGCCACACAATTTCATCTAAATATTTCATAATATCTCATTTCATAATAATTCAATGTATAAAATTGTAAAAAAAAAATTGAAATAGGTCTAAAAAAAAATAGAATTTATGTCAAAACTGCTTGAGACATGTGCTAGAGCGATACAACTCCTAGGTAAACCAGTTGAAAATTTGGCGACCATCCCTATATGAAATGCATTGGGTATTCAGCTCATGAATGCATGCACGTGAATGCTATACATACCACACAATACTCTATTCTCACTATTGACTAGAGATGGTCAAAAGTTTTCGACTAGCAAATATTGTGAGCTGATTGCAAAGCCCCTTAATATAGTATCATCACTATCATTACTGGAGAAGGGTTGTGGGAGCATATGAAAAAAGCATAGCTCTAGCATATGGAAACAGAACACATTTGAGGGTGGAAAAACCCTACCCTCATAGCACCCTGGGTCACTATGTCGTGCAACATAGGACCCTATTATCAAGGGACTTAACAGGCAATATTGTTAAATATATTATTTATATATATATGATTTATTTACAAAGTATCACACAGTAAAAAAATTTAGAACTTAGAACTTGGGAACCAAAGTCAAGTCAAAATTTCTCAAGTATATGCGCCCCCCTGGGGGGCACGAAGGTATTCCAGGGGGCCGTCATTCTTAACCTGTGTTTGAATAGGGAGGGGGGGGGGCTCAATAATGTTCCAAAATAGAAAAGGGGGGCCCTGCAAGGAAAATTTGGGAGCCACTGTGTTAGAGCAATACCTTCTATCTGTGTAGTATACCCTCAACCCTTCTCCAGCAAGTTTGGTGATGATACTTTGCTCACGGGCTTTCAATTAACTGACATATTGAACTAGTTGAATTTTCACAAAAAAAATCGACCATCTCTACTATTAACTTTAAATTCTATTTATTATTGAGAGGGGATTGGTTAGTATTAGGATATTCTCTATATGATATTTCATTGGCACACCAGTTTCTACTCTCAGAAACATATCACGTGTTATAGGAAATGTTTTCTGATCCAAAATTATATATGATCCTATGATACGATAATACAGAGATGGTTGAAGCCGGCAAAATTCATTACACTGGAATTTTCCACCATCATTTTTCAAAATTTATGTTGACATTTTATCTGTGAAACAAATTTTTACATATACCGAATATACATGAATATATTTGACTTGTATTCGGATCAAGAAATGAAAATTGTGGCATTTTACGGGTGGACTTTGTGAGCTCCTGAACATTGTAGGAACATTTAAAAATATTAAGTATAGCTCTAGTATATGTAGTGTTTGAATAAATTAGTTCATATGAATTAGAGCTCATATGTAGACCTGGTTTCCCTGATCAACATTGCCAATTTACTGATGTAGGACCGCCAAAGGTGATCAGGAAAGCTGGGTCAGTGTGTAACCACTTCACAGGTGAGTTCCTATGCCCTATGTATTAACAGTTTTTGGGGGCCGCATGAGGAGGACCAAGGGGGGCCGCCGAACAATGCCCAAAGGGCCGCATGCGCCCCCTGGGCCTCGTGTTGGGCACCTAGGAGCTAGAGCAATATCTTTTTTCTTTACAATGTTGCCACAATCCTTCTCTATATCTCCAGCAATTTTTTTCAGAATCTTTTGTAAAGTTAGATACCTCTTTTTGTATTCAGGTCGGCTTATACTCGAGTATATATTTTTGTAAGTTCTTATTTCTTAGTTGCAGTATTTTTTTCAACAATTGTTATGCCTTTACAGATAGGAAGGAGGTCCGGGAGACCACTATACTCATTCCATAGGGTGGGGGACGGGGATCAGGTTATATTTATTTTCAAATTTCTTCCTAAAAATGTCAAAATTTCAATTTTAAATTTAATTTATTAGTATCTTCAAACATGCCTACAGGATATTAAATGTGTATGTTTAACAATGACTGAAGGCATCTTTACTCCAAAATTTCAGTGCTGATTGGAGGAAAAACAACTAAAAGTATGAAGGAAATAGGGAAGAGCGGATTCCAGAACGAAGATCTACCACAAACATATTGATGTTGCCTATTCGGTTTTTGACATCTGCAATTTGTTTTGGGGTGTTGGTAATTGGAGTATTCAATGCTGTTTATTTTATTTGGTTAATTTATGGTGGTGCTGTTGTGTGGGTAATTTCAGATTTGCAATGTTCTTACTCTTTCTTATATACTATGAGAAAAAAGTTAAAAAAGACTTAAGCTTGCTATGTAGTGCCGGGTTCTCCCTGATAGAATACACAGTGATTGGAAGGTATATATCAC
>CM070038.1:95304794-95315123 GCA_036250615.1 Ptychadena robeensis
GTTGCTTCGGGAGGATGGGGACAGCAAATTGGTCTCCCGCTATTATAACTTTTTGACAAAACTATCATTCCCCAGATACACCAGGGCTAAGGACACGTGGGTGGCTATCCTCCCCTCCCTACAAGAGGAGGACTGGGAGGAATTTGAGGATACTTACATGTCCTCGCTGATCTCCTCTAGGGACCGAGTGGTTCAAGTAAAATTTTTCCACCAAATCTACTTTACTCCTGAAAGGATGCATTCACTGGGTCTGGTCCCTACCCCCACTTGTTTTCGTTGTTCATCGGTGGGAACTGTTCTGCATTGTTTTTGTGAATGTGATGGTATTAGGACTTTCTGGACGCAGGTACTGGATCACTTGCACTTGACCCTTGGGATGCCTAAAATTATGGATCCTAGGGTCTGCCTTCTGGGATTGCTGGAGTCGCTGCCCGTGACATTAGCCCGCAAACAATTGCTGCGTATTTTATTCTTTTATGCCCAAAAAAAATTTTGATTGCGTGGAAGAGACCAGCCCCTCCCTCTTTGGGTGAGTGGCTCTCCTCCACTAATGCCATCATACCCCTGTATAAAATCACATTTGAACAGCGTGGGTGTCCCAAAAAATTTGATAAGTTATGGGGTCCCTGGTTGGAGCAGGCTGATACAGCGCCATTGTCCCCGGGGTGACCGTGTGGGGGAGCTGAGGTGTGTGGCTTATTTCTTTATTTTTGTTCTTTTTTCTCTTTACGGAATTTACTTTTCGCAAGATGGACTTTGCCATGTGAATTCTTCTTTGATACAACAACAGAGACGTTGGGAGGGTGGGTGGATGGGATGTTCTCTTTATTGTATTTGTTTTTTTTTTTTTATAAACTGTAAAATTCAATAAACAGATCTTAAAAAAAAAAAAATAAAAAAAAAAAAAGAAGACAAAATGTATGGGCTTCATGAAGTCTTCAATACAATTTCCGCCCTTTAAGCTTTGAAATCCGTAGTGATGTGAGGAAACGGAGCTTCCGTTTTTATGCTGATTATGCTACAAAGCCAACACAATGCACAACACACACATCACACTCACCACTTTCCAGGTCAGCCCCTGATTCCAGAATGATGAACCTTCTTCCAGACTGAACAGAGTACCTCCGATAGGAGCCCCAAAGGCGGCTGCCACCCCTGCCGCAGCTCCGGCAGAAACAAAGTCCCTCTTGTCCCTAAAGTAGAAGACAAGAAGTCATTGAGAGGGGAAAACTATTACAATGGGTATATATATCATATTACATATTTGTGTGTATATATATAGTGATACCTGTCACTGCGGAAATATGGGAAGTCAAAGCTTATCTTCTGGAATGAAATACTCTGGAACTGTAAGAGAGATCAGCATTAGAGAAAAGGAAAATGTATACTTTTATCTGCCCTGTATCACAAGCCGTGTTGTCCATATATTACAGTTGCTATGGGGGAATAATATCTATAGGGCGATTATAACATTTTTCAATTTACTTAGAGAAGGAGCCCTCTAGTAATGCAGTCTGTATCAGGGTGCATGTTTCAGTGAGGCCATTATACAGGTCACAATAATGGCAGGTATATGGCTAGGGAAGGCATGGGCAAACTTTTTGACTGGTGGGCCACATTGGCTTCTTAAGCTGGCCATACACCTTTAGATCTCTCTGTCAGATATCCTTTAGATCTACCAACAACTATGTAGTATAGGGTCCTCTGCGATTGAACACAGGTAGACTTGATGGTTTAGGAAGTCCCTCATATTACATGGTTTTGGTAAAACAAAAGGAGATCTAAAGGAAATCTGACAGAGAAATCTTAAGGTGTATGGGGGCCCTTAAATTGGAGGCTGGACCAATAGCCTGTAATGGCCGACCCGTCATAGGTTTGTCAATTCCATGCATCGCCGCCATCACTTATGATAGCTATGATGTGTTATAGGCAACATGTGCCAGGGACGTTATAATTTTTAATTTTGTGCACTTTTAATTAAAAAAACATTCATTGCAATAAGCAGATAATTCCTAGAGACTGCCTGTTGTCAGTCACTGCATCGTCCCCAAGGCATTGTTTAGACACTTATGTGAACTCACCGCAGAGAACAAGCAGAGGGGAGCATCTTTTCAACAAGGTGACAAAGGGCCGAAAAAGAAAGCTAAATGGGCCCCCGGGCCTTAGTTTGCCACCCCTGGACTAGGAGATGGTAGACAGAAAGGAATTACACTTACCTGAGGAAGTCCTGCACCGACAACAGCCCCGCTGTGGATCATTGGTCCCTCTTTTCCAACAAACAGACCTGTAAATGGGAGGACCAAGTAGTATCAAAGAGCAAAAATGTTTGAAAGCATATTCCCCGCCCTCCTCTTTACACAGCAATGCAGGCCGGGAAAAGCGACACCCCCTCCATTAACATGGAGGTCCATGGCGATGCCCCCCTGACCCTTCAGCGTCATCGATGACAGAGAGGACAAGGCGCCGGAAGGGATCAGTGAGCCTACAGCGTTGCAGAATCGCGCAGGCTCGCACAGCACGGGCATTTTGTTTTAAGAACAAACTGTGACCGTAATGGGTTAGAGCAGAACACTAAGGAGACTAAAACTCCGTCTGTCTGCAGCGCTCCATTTAAAGGCTTCTACTTGCAATATCAATTCTCTACCACAAGATGTCCTCAGCAGATGTACTTCCATGTTTCCCTGAAAATAAGACAGTGTCTTATATTAATTTCCGCTCCCAAAGATGCCCTATGATTATTATGCCCTAAGATGCCTCTTATTTTCAGGGAATGTCTTATTTTTCCATGAAGAATACGGCACTCGGGTATCAGGGAGGGGGGGTCACTTAAAATTATCTGATGGGGGGGGGTTTTACCATTTTAGAGTTACAGTACCGTATCTTCATTGGATGCCTTATATTTCAGCGTGAGGCAAAAAGCTAAAATTAGGAGGATGCCTTATTTTTGGGGAAACATGGTATGATAGCTGGAGTCAGGGGCCCATCCATCATCATTGGGGCCTAAAGCTTTAGTCATACACGGGTCGACGTTTGCACGATCGTTCTTAGATTCAATCGTCTTGTGCAACTTTTCAATCGTGCACCAATTTTACATCGATCAATCGTACCACCACACAGTGTGATGGAGTTAAACATGAGCGAGTTATGATCGTAGTATGGAGCGCATGTGTAGTACGATCATAATTTTGATCAATGCAATACGATAGTTAGAGCAGAAATATTGAACTGTTCATGGCTAGCTTTACATATACAGCGTATGAACAAAGAAAGCACTAACACTAATCACAACAGAGCCACTATAACTTTACCCTATGACCAGAATTGCATATAAGTGGTACTCTGGAACTCAAAAGGGGCCAAAACCTAGCTCTGCGTACCCGCATTATTGTTACAAAGCTCATATGCGTACTAACAACTTGGAGGTGCTCCGTGTCTGGGCGGCCGCAGCTAAATGTTTCATGTATACAATTTATATAACTTGGATAACTGCAGGGAAACATGAATAACTATGAAAGGTTGTAGTTTATAGAGTGTGAAATTGGGAATGTAAATTAATAATCCCCCCAAAAATTTTACTTCTAGGAGTGTTGGAGATCTGGGGGATGAAAGTCAGAGTAGGTGTATGTAAGAGTAAAAGTAAACAAGTGAAAAGCACTGTGTGACAGCTGGAATATGACTATGAAAGGATGACATTTGGACTGCAGGAAGTCTCAGGGGTTAGTTACTAATCCAGAACATTTCAGGGTTGTACGACTGGGGTACGAGATCTGGGGGATCAAACGTGTTGTATTGTGAGCATTACATTTGACCCAAAGCCAGCTGGTGACCTGTGGATGAAGACCGCTAATCAGGGAATCAATCAGAAACAGGGAGGTGCATCTGCAGCAGAACCTACCATGCAGGAAGCTGGCATAGAGGACAGTGAGGGAGACAGTGAGGAAAACCACCCTACATATTTGGTGAGTACCAAACACCATCTCCTGGTACTCACCTGAGGAGCTCACTAAAAACGGTATGTGCACCCCTGAATATGACCATTCCAGGTATTGAAAAGAGAAAGAGGACTGGTGTGACATTAGCGCTGCCCTTACCTCCAGAAACTCCAAATAAGACCCCCAAAGCCTTGCAGACGAGCGTTCTTAGGCGGACCACTCCCGGGACCTTCACTCCATTCAGGTAACATTTAATTTCAGGGATCCCAGATCCCGCTGCTACAGGCTACGGAGAGAATCATAACTTATGAAATGAAAAGCTCTGGTCAAACTATAAACCAAACCTTATTGAACATGATGGTTATCCCTCACCACTCGCGAATAGTCATTAAAATCCTTTAATGCAAATGAAATGTTCTAATATGACTTCCAATGGTGTGTTACCCATGATAAACAATGTATTTAGGCTATGGGAGGTTCACATCTTCTACATTGTGATAGTTAAATATCAGTGTGATCTTTGGTGTATGAAAAGTGGGAGGTTTCATAAACAAATGGGAAAAAAACAAGACAGCACACAACAGCAAGAACCCATTTCATGGGCCGTTACCTGAAAAAGGACAAAGAGTGTGGCTATGAAGGCGAAGGTCAAGTTGAACCCCAGGAGTTCCAGCAGGGACAAGGCCAGACATCCTCGATCTGTGCAATCCTCAACAGCTGTGTTTTCAGGTTAAGGGAAGACAAGAAACACAATGGCACCTAAGGGTACATACTTTGCCTACAATGACTCATCATGGTCTATGGCTTAAGCCCCCCCATACACCTTTACATCACTCCATACAAATTCCATTAGATCTACCAACAACTATGTAGTGCCAGGTCCTCCCTGATAGAATACATAGTGATTGGAAGGTACTGTATATATCACTGCTATGTAGTGTTGGGTCCTCCCTGATAGAATACACAGCGATTGTAAGGTATATATCACTGCTATGCAGTGCCGGGTCCTCCCTGATAGAATACATAGTGATTGGAAGGTATATATCACTGCTTTGTAGTGCCAGGTCCTCCCTGATAGAATACATTGTGATTGGTGGGATTAAAAAGCTCCTCATATTACACGGTTTTGGTGGAAGAAAAGTTCTCTCAGATGGAAGGTGTGTGTTCGTGCCACAGACAATCATCCAAAATCCAGCTGTAAACACACAACTATTGTTAGCCGCTCTGTGACTCCCCTGACCTGTACACACCGTCAGCGCGTGGTATTTATACTACATTGAGAAATCTAGGGCAGAGTGCTGGGAATAAAGACTATGAAGATCGGCCTGTGTTTATACAGTGTGAGAAGGCAGCAATCCGGGTGGGAACACAGCACATGCTGGAAACGAGGGTAAAGGATACAGCTCTGCACCACTCGGAACTTGAAATGGGAGAAAAGACGCACAAAGTAATCAATGAAGAGCCCGACCTGCACAAGAACACAGGGTCAAAGGTTACAATATTAAGCATCACACATTTTCACACTTTTTTTTACAAAATAAGTAGAATATAGCGAACGGTTTCACTCGAGTTTGACCCAGGCAGCAGTACTAGTGTCAGTGTAATACAACGCCAGCCATAGCATTCAATGAGTCGAAACAATAAATATAAACAGGGAAGAACCATCAGCAAGGCCATGTGACCGCACACAAAGAAACACTGCGGCTGATTTGAGGGCAGATGTCTCACAACTTGCGGGCATCATGTCCACGACTTAGGGCACGGGCGGGAACACGCCCTATTAATGATCACAACAAAGAAGCAGAAAACCAGCACCCGAACAGCATGGGGCGCTGCTTTTTCGCGTCTTGCAGGCATGCCTATTGATCTTCAATGGACTGTCTTCGGCAGCGCCGCATACCCTGATATCATAACAGCGCCATTTAGATAACTCCGACTGGACACTGTGCCATTCATAAGAATGGGAAGTGTCTTCTTTGTGTCTTTCCCCCCACAGCGGACGCCAGTCCACCGCAGGGAAAAGGAAGCCGTGGCCTCATGGCCTTAGAGGATTCAACGTATGGTTCTCTGGGTATAATGTGTATATTGGCTGTGTTGGAATCTCAAATAAGGTAAATATAGCAAGAAAAACATGATCTCCCAAGACCGGTGGTTTATGAGAAAACAGCTTTATCCATGGCAGGAGAACTCATCAATGGAGAACCAGGAAAACCCACCTGACTCAACACCCAGCAATAACTACAGGTGACGCTGTGTTTTTTCAGACCCATGACCATTTAAGCTTGCCGCTTGTTATTAGATAATGGTTACATCAAGCATTACCATAGGAAGGTTTCAGATTTATAAATAATATGAAATATGAAGTGAAAATGCCAAAGTCTGTACCAGTCCAGTGCATACGCCGATAGCGAAGACCATAATCCACCGAACTGCCTCGTAACGCTTGGCTTTCTGTAAAATAAAGAAAAATCCAGTAACCAATGGAAATACAGCTGGAAATATTAACCTGTCCATCAACAAACCTGTCATGTTTTCCCTTATGGAATTAGAAGAAAATTACAGGATGTGACGTCACTGACTTATTTGTAATGAGATGCGACAGTTCCGCGTTTGCGTTTCAAATACAGGATGTGATGTCACGTATGTCACTTCCAGTATTGGGAGGTTAATCTCCCTAATAACCTTCCATCCAGCACATCATCTGCACAAGCAGAACGCGCCCTCCCTCCTAAGTTACCCCAATTCCAAAATACCGGGATTTATTGAAATCGGGATTTGGCCAGGAATGTCACATAAAAAAGTTACTTTTTCCTTTGGCTGTGTGTTCAGCTACGGCTCTCTGTCTGTGTGAAGGGGGCGTGGCCAACACGGACCCAGCTAGCTCTGCCAGAAGAGAGGAGGGCTGGCTGGGTCCGTGCTGTGTGTTTCCAGCTCAGATACAGCGCTGCCAGCCAGCCGAAGAAGCTGGTTGCCGGGGGAAAGGGAAACCGGGTCCCCATCGTCCAATAATTGGTGTGCCCATGTGGTGCACATTGATTACTGTACGTTTGACCTGCGATCAATCACAACGTGCTAACGTCACCGCGCTGTAATTGATCGCCGGTCCATTGCATGGGAATCTACCCATGTGTGGCCAGCTTTAGATTCGAATGTAGCAAACTAGCGCTGCATGGCCAGAGTGCCAACCACCTGAGCCTGTCCTGTCCCCAACACTTTAATACTGAACAAACTCTGCCACTATTCCAGATCTGGATAAAGGGAAGCATCTGACCTCCTTCCATGATGCAGAGCTTCTTAACCCTCTGGGCGTTACGGGCTGTTTCTCCCGCAATCACGGCGGAGTACAATGTACTCCGCCGTGATTGCCGGCTCTCTGCCCAGCCCTCTACACACCGCCGGTGTCAAATAGACGCTGGCGGTGTGTGGGGAGGAGAGCGGCGCCCCTCCATTAACATGGAGGTCTATGGAGCCACCTGTCCCCTTCGGCGTCACAGATGACGCCGAAGACACGGGGCCGGAGAAGCTCAGTGTGTCTGCGGCTCTTCTACAGAGCCACAGGCACACGGAGAGGTGGCGGTTGTGCCCGATCAAACTGCGCCAGAACTGAGTTCGGGCACAACCGCCCAGGAGGTTCATTAATCTCACTTACTAGCAAGTGAGATTAATTTAGGAACACTGAGAAGGGGTCACAGGAAGAAGAAAATTAAGAAAGTGAACTCAAAAATGAGGATGGAAGAAGAAAAAATTAAATAGGGGGGAGACACCAACAAATGGATTAGCACAGGCACAGGAGGGTGATGTATGTCTGTCCTAAGTCTTAAGTCAGATACAGATATGGAATTGTGTGAGTTGTACATGAAGTAATTTGAAATTATTCATAATTTAAAGTGAGAATTTTTGAAGGGGGCTCATTCTCCCGATGCAACCGCATTTAAGACTGGACATCTATCCTTTCGGATGGGCGAAGTAGGGGTGGGAACAACTGATCACTACAGGTATTTACTGCAGACAC
The DNA here is from genome assembly GCA_036250615.1 of Ptychadena robeensis. Taxonomy (NCBI): domain Eukaryota; kingdom Metazoa; phylum Chordata; class Amphibia; order Anura; family Ptychadenidae; genus Ptychadena; species Ptychadena robeensis. The sequence continues at coordinate 95,312,739 of CM070038.1, forward strand.
ACATTGGAAGGTAACACTATATTAGAATTTTAAAGCAGGTATAAATGTTGATGTTTTTGCTTTCTAGTGCTAAAATTTGTCCTTGATCAAGCCATTCGGCGAACCATGTCGGAATTCTTTTAAAGCACTAGATCTCCATTTGTAAGGAGGGAACGAGGTGCACCATTTGTGGCAGCCCACTTTTCACTCCAGGAGGCATGTGGATTGGGGATTGTTGAATTGTGATCAATAATTGTCTCTGTGAAGGCTTTTATGCATTTTGGAAATGTTATTTTAAATAAAACTGGAAAAAACTTTCAAAGACAGACTATCGAATATGTTTATTGATTGCTTTCCCTTGAAAAACCCTGGTTGCATGGCTTGACCGAGCAACCTTTTTTTGGGGGCCAAATTCAATCCTGTGTAAGCCTTGACCCCATGGCTGTGATTTATTGAGTAGCTAAACAATACAGTAACATTTAGGAGGTTCAGGTATTCGGTCTTCAGGAGACTAAGCATTTTCAAGGCTTATTTTCTAAATATGAAGAAACATTATAGTATAGATGATGCTTGCACTGAAACGTTCAGGACCATCTCTATCCACAGTGAGCAAAACCATGCGTTAAGGCATTGCGCTGTGCTAGATGTAAGGGATGCCATGCTAGTGTAAAGCTGGGAATAGACGGTACGATGTACTGTCTATTCCTTTCCGATTCTATGCAGTAGCAGGCAGAGTGATGACGTCATCAGGCACGCCCGCTAGTGCCGAGAATTGGACGGCACTCTTTATGTGCAGCTCATTACTTCAGGTAGGGACAGCCGTCCCCAGCCAAACTAATGAGATTGGGTTAAAATTTACGGTTCTGTCGGATAACTGTGCGATCTGACAGGACTGCTGATTTTAGCCCAATTCTCGTTAGTTGCTGCATCCAATTCCTGCACGACCCGATCCTTAAGGGATGCGGGAGTGCGCACGGCATCGGATCTGTGTACCTCGGAGACTGATGCACAGAGTTGGGATTCAGGTCTCAAAATTTGACTTTCCCAGAGGATCACGTAACCAGTGAGCAGAGGAATGATGAACATAAAGTGGACCTACCAACAGAAATTGATCATTAGATGAATGGCACTAGAATTGCCCATAATAGGGAGGAAAGCATAAAAACCTGCTTCAAAAAACTTGCCTGTAAGGAGTAATTAAAGAAGATCCCTCACAGTCCCTCCTCTCTCCCTTGTCTTGTGACGTGGCTCCCCCGGAACTCACCGCAGAGATAGATGGGTAAATCTCTAACCTTGGCTGTTCATTAAACTGAATGGTGCGTATTTTACCATAGAAACCCATTATAAATGCCCCCAGTGGCCACTCCCGATATTGCACCCAAAGTTAACCCCTGGAAGCCTGGCAAAAAAAAATAGGATTCCAGGCAACAGCAGGTAAGTATATTGTTTTGGGATTGTGGAGCGCTACGCCACCATTGTACCAGCTCAGATATAGTCAAACCTTCATTTTACATATGTATTGTCCAGATTTTGAGGGTATGTTTCTACATCCGTCGGGACCCCCTCCGCTTAGCCTATTGCTTGGCGGGAGGTCCTGACGGAGCACATACACTTACCTGCTCGGCAGATGCTTTGTTCTCACGGCGCCGAGCTGTTCCACCGATGCGCAGGTTAACGTAGTCGAGTTTGTTAACCCTTGCATTGGTGGATGTCTGAACACAGCATGCGCTGGCCAGCTAAAGTGTATGTGATCCGTCGGGATTCCCGTCAAGAACTGCGCTGAACGTCTGGGTTCTGACGGATCACGCAACGTTGTGGAAACCCCCCCCCCCCCCGAGTATACATCTGCTTTAAACCCCCAAAAGAGTTGGGTATCCCCATGATCCATGTTGTATCGACGTTTAATAATGTCGTCTGTAAGTCTTTACCTTCCTGTTGATGCATTCCAGAACCTCCAGATAGGGGTCGTTAATGCAGCGGTCATAATCCAAACTCTGCAGAGGGAAGAGAAAATGTGCCAAGAAAAGATATGAAACAATACAAAGTGACCGCGTCATGTGATCATGCAGATTATGGTCTAAATGAATTCCATTAAAGCTTCCAAAACATGTTAGAGACAGGAAATCGAAGAATGGATCCCGGAGACTCACCTCATAGTCTTTACGGGGAAGTATCTCCTCATCCTCCTCATGTGTCTCACCCAGGATAGTCTGAAATACATGAATAAATTAATTTTACACACCGCAAGAAACTTAAGTTCCCCATACACCTTACAATCTTACCATACAATTTCTGTAAAACCAACTTTCAGTCTACAAAAACCATGTAATATGAGGAGCTTTTTAAACCTTCCGATCACTATGTATTCTATCAGGGAGGACCCGGCACTACATAGCAGTGACATAT
>CM070038.1:95345397-95367411 GCA_036250615.1 Ptychadena robeensis
TCCTATGTTCACACATTTTAAAACCCATTGTGGTCTCACAAAGTCACCAAAGTTTTGTCCACCCCCTTGCCCTAACATTGTTTTTGCCGGTTGCAAGGCGGCCCTCTTGTGGCAGGAAGCGTATTATATTTGATTTTTATTTTTAAATTTAAAATGTAAAATATTTATTAATTTTTTTTATGGTTTATTATAAAGTTATGGGGTAAAGGTTAATTTAATTAAAATAAAATATGATTATTAGTAATTGAAGGTATTTATTTTTAATTTTTTTTAAAAATTAATTAATATAAGTTAAAAAATGATTTCCATATATAACACAGTGTGGCGGTACACAGCTATCGATGGTTCGACTGGCGACGGATTATTTATTGCACAAAATGATGGAATCCCTGTTGAAAAGAGATGCTCCCCTCCGCTTGTTCTCTGCAATGAGTGCACATATGGACTAGAGGTGTCCAAACGTTGCCTTGAGGATGATGCCATGGCTGATCATGACACTGTGGTGCTTGGTCCGGCCCCCCCTATCAAATTCAAGAAGCCAATGTGGCCCACGAGTCAAAATGTTTGCCACCCTGGGTTTAACCCCATCACTTCTCTCTCCACCCATCCCCCCCCCCCCCCCCCACATACAGCTCATGCTTCAGGTTACGGTTAAGGTTATGGGGAAGGATCTAGGGTTACCATTTCCCGTGCAGGGAAACATCCATTACAGCTCCTTCCATTGTGACCACACAGCGATGAGGCAGGACCGCGACCGACCTGCCAGTGAAAGTGCTGCAACGTCCGAGACGCTGAACGTCCACCTCCCTGCAATGACATCACTTCATGTCAGTCTCCAGTCAGGGCAGGCATCATCTGCTTCACATACACCTTGCTGCATTCTGCGCAGGCTCTTTGAAGTATTGTGGCCCACGAGATTTGAGACTATGCGTTTTGCGGTGTTCTGAGGCTATTCTGAACCCTTACAACTTCGCATGTGCAGGAAAGAAAAGTGTACTTTTTGGGCATTTCGGAGGTTAAAATCTTACAAATTTCGGTGTTTGGGGGTGTTCTGGTTTTAGTTGTCAGGTTTTTTGGTTTTGGGTAATGTTAGGGGTTTGGGGGGAGGTTAGGTTTAGGGGTTTGGGGGAGGTTTAAGTTAGGGGGAGGAGGTTTAAGGTTAGGGGTGCATTTTTTAGAGGTTCTGGGTTAAGTTTAGGGGTTTGGGAGGTTAAAAAGGAATATATCTCCCCAATCCCCTATAACTTACCCTCAGAAACCCTAGCCCCCCCCCCCCCCCCCCCACCCCCCCCCCCCCAAAATACTCACTTTACCCGAACCAGATTACCCGTAAGATTAACCCCGTAAGCCAAAAAAACTAGGCTATCTGCACATGCGCAGTTATTTAGGGTAGGAAAATATCGTAGATATTGTTATCTGGTATATAATGTGGTGAAAGGGAGGAGGAAAGAAGTGTTATATACCATGTGTCCTCCCGTCTTGATGGTGGAGGGTTGTAGATTTGGGGGTGCCCCACATCTTCCGGGGGGTCATACGCCCCCTCCATGGCTCCTGTACAGCTGTAACCAGCCACTGGCAGCGCTCCTCGTCAGCCCCCGGGATCCTCGGACAGCCGCCTGGAGACAACACAGAGAAGAAGAGTGACACCCAGAACATTCTAAATACCAAATTCCACCTCACCGCCCCTGGGGGCGAACTCCGGGGGAGGCTATGACAACAAAGGCCCCACATATGCTGTATACTTATTATCTATTACCTATCAGGTACCCAGAGCCAGCGACAGAAAATCTTCCTCAGTTTTCTGCTCCCGACTGGTGCGTTGTGGTGACACCGCCTGCGCAGGGAGACCGCCCGGCCCTCGTCCATAGTTGCGGCTGCGGGACCACCATGCGGGGATTAGAATGAGACACGGAACAGGAAATATAACAAAATGATACAATAATCAGAATGCATGTTTTTCAGAATGTTCTAAGACAGCCTGGCTCAGAGGATAGTGGCCAGAAGTCATTTACTTCCCAATCAATAACAAGGTGTAAACCTTTGTAAATAGGTTTGGGATTTGAAATATTTTTGTATGGTATGTATCATGACAGTTTACATTTTGCTGCCCTAGGGTGACACACTAACCATGTTCTGAGGAATAAAGAAATTTCTGAACCCCCCCCACCACACCCCCCCCCCCCCCCCCCCCCCCCCCCGGGTTAAAGTTTCTGCACCGTGTTGTATAAGTGCTCACTGCCTGTTTTACGGAATTCTAGTCGAGTCTAGGCTCGGTGCCCTCTTGTGCCGCCTCCAAAACGACGACACGCCAGCTACGTCCAAGAGCTTGCACTCCTTTTGGCTCCTGAGAGAACTTCTTCGCCCACGATTGAGCACGCTCGAAGTCTGTGACAACATCCGACTGGAATCGGGAGGCTGCTTCCCCGTGGACGTGGAGGGGGCAGTGGAGGCACACGTGGTGAATACCCTGCGGAGCGGGAGGGAGGGGCTATTAGAAAAAATTTCGCAGGTTGATAACGTCTTCATATTCTGCGTCCCTATTTCTTGTGTCTTTTCCTCATGTCTCTGTTCCTTACGTCTCGTGCCCACATCTATTGTGTCCCTGCTCTGTCCTTAGGTCTATATGCCTATGTCTCTGTGCCCCCATGTTTCTGTGCCCCATGTCTCTGTCTTAAGTCTTATGCCACCTGTCTCAGTGTCCTATGTATCTTTGTCTTATGTTCTATGCCCCATGCTCTTTGTCTTTTATGTTCTGTGTCTCCTTGACTGTCTGTCCTATGTCTCTATGCCCCATTGTTCTTTTTTCCCTATGCCTCTCTGTCCTTTATGTCTCTGTGTCCTCATGCCTCTCTGTCATTTATTGTTTCTGCGTCCTCATTCTCTGTGTCTCCTTGACTCTCTGTATTATGTTTCTGCGTCCAGTGTTCTGTGCCCCCCCTTCTCTGTGTCCCAAGTCCCGTGTTCCAATGTCCCATTTCCTCTGTCTCTGTGACTACATTTCTCGTGTCCAATTGTTCTTGATTTATGTCTCTTTGTCCCAGTCTCTCTTCATCGCCTCTCGTCTTCATGTTCTTGTCCCCATGTCTCTATGCCCCCATTGTTCTGGTCTTTTATGTCTCTATGTCCCCAGTCTTATGCCCCATGTCTCTATGTCCCAGTCTCTATGCCCCATGTCTCGTGTGTCTCATGCATTTGTCCTTTATGTTCTTATTCCCATGTGTCTCTCCTCATGCCTTGTCCTTTATTCTCTAGTCCCATGTGTCTTCCTCATGCTCTCGTCTTTTGTTCTATGTCCCCATTCTCTTTTCCTCATTTGCTTTTGCCCTTCATGTCTCTATGTCCCATGGTCTCTCTCCTCAGCTCTTTGGCCTTATGTCTCTTTGTCCCATGTTTTGTCTGTCCTATGCCCCATGTCTCTATGTCCCATGTTCTATGCCCCCATGTCTTTGTCCTATGCATCTCTTCCTTTTTATGTTCTCTTTACCCAGTGTCTCTCTCTATTGCCCTCTGTCCTTTTATTTTCTATGTCCCATGTCTTCTCTTCATGCCTCTCTGTCCTTTATTTCCTATGTCCATGTGTCTTCTCCTTCATTGCTCTTTTCCTTATGTCTCTACACCCCCGTGTCTCTATGTCCCCGTCTCTGTGTCCTCATTGCCTCTCTTTTTTTTATTTTTTCTCGTGTTCCTGGACTCTCGTCTTTATGTCTTGTGTCCCGTGTCTCTGTGCCCCCATGTCTAGTTTCCTTTTTTTGTGTTTTCTCTGTGTCCCCTGTGTCCCAGTGTTCCAATGTCCCCATGTGTCTGAATCCTCATGTCTCTGTGACTACATGTCTCTGTGTCCAAATGTGTCTCTGCCCTTATGTCTGTGCGCCCCCATGTCTCTGTGCCCCCGTGTCTCTCTGTCTCCATGTCTCTGTGTCCCTTCCCACCATCCCTCACCTCCTCCTCAGAACCCTCCTGTGATGGACTCTACACTCCACAGTGAGTTGGAGCTGCAGCACCCAGATCTGCCAGAGCGTCCCCATCTTATGAAGATTCTTTATCTGACGATATTTCCTCAGCTCCACCTGAAGCTGAAAGTTCAGCGTCCACCTTGTGAGAGCCCAGTGACCTGTGCGCCTCCTGAGATACTTCCGGGCCTTCACTTCCATGGTATGCCACCTCCACTGAGCCCAGGCCCCTCTGCAGATCCCAGACTCTCTCATCTTTAGGAGAACACTGCACCGGCGGCGAGAAACAAAGAGAAACTTCCATCTACTGAAGGCCATCCTCGTAGTGACAGCGCTCTGATCCCTCTGGAAAGCCAAAACCTTATCACAGAGGGAATGGTCAGCAGACTTCTCACTCCAAAACTGGAAAAATCTAAAAGGCAAATCAGGGAAAATAGCGTCAAGCAGTGGTCTCTCTGCAGAGATTATATAACCCTTAGCTGGTCTCCCTGCTGAGGTCTGATACTCTTCCCAGTGGTCTCTCTGTGGTCAGACAATGACCCATTCATAGGTCAGTCATATCCTGCTGGTCTCTCTGCAGAGGTCAAACACTCCTCCCGGTAGTCTCTCTGCAGAGATCTGACACTGTATCTCTAAGGTGGTCAGACACTCCCCTGCAGAAGTCAAACAAATCCCCAGCAGTCTCTCTGCAGAGGTCAAACACATCCCCAGCAGTCTCTCTGCAGAGGTCAAACACATCCCCAGCAGTCTCTCTGCAGAGGTCAAACACATCCCCAGCAGTATCTCTGCAGAGGTCAAACGCATCCCCAGCAGTCTCTCTGCAGATATCTGATTTGCTTATTGACTATGAGGGAGCGGGAAGTCGTGCTACCACAGAGAGACCACTGCTTCCTCACACAGTCCTTGCATGCAGGCTTGGCTGTAGGCTTATTTTCTTGCCTTCTAATAAAAATCTAATTAAACAAAGTAAACTGAACTGTAAAGAAAATGAATTTGGCATTTTTGTTTGAATAGAAATTGTAGTGAAATAAATATAAACAGTGGACACCAATATATTGCATTTACCACGTTCCTCCAGCAGGTGGCACTCTTTACTATCAGAATGCCTTTACTCGTGCAGAGTCATATGTTTCCACTAGAGTGATCGACCGCGTTTTAAATCACGATAACGTAACCGCGGCCGATCGCTCTCAGTCAATGGGCATGATTCCACACAAGCGATCAGCCATGATTGGGTGCAGTCGCAATTTTGAACGCCACCCTACCGCATTGCGTGTGATCGTGCCTATTGACTTGAATGGACGAGTTCAAAAATCAATCAGGCGTGGCTGAAAAACGCAGCCAAAAACGCTCCCGATCACCCTTGTGGAAACATAGGTGTGCAGTGAATAGCCTGCTGCTTAGCTGAGTCACTGAACACACACAGAGGTAAGTGCGCACCTCCTTGGAGCCAGAGAGGATGAACTGCGCAGCCTCTGATACATTCTCCTATTAGGATGTCCAGTCCTGGGGGTGTCATGAGTAATCCCTGTAATAAGTCTACAGACTACTCCTTATATATAAAAGACGTGTGAGCACATTGTTTGACACAGATCAGCCCCATGCTGCTGCCTCTCACTATATTACAATGTTGAATTCTGAACACTGGGGGAGGGTAGCCCTATAGGGTCACTCACAGGTCCCTTTTAAATAACACCCTCTAGACCTGGGCGGAGTACAGGAGTATATTGCATGTAATACTTTTGATTATGAAAGAGGAATTTCCAGTCTTGGCCTTTGCTGACTTCATGTTCCTGAAATACAGAGAAGTATTCTCTGTGACAGCTTCCTTATTATTTGGCATTATTGGCATTGCATATAACCTGCCCAAAAACTCAAAGTAGACCTGACCCTGGAGGAGATCTGTCTGACCGTGTACAGGGTGGTCGCTGATACCTGAGCTTCAAGGGGCACTCCAAAATTATGGTAGATCTATTAGATCTGCCTTCCCGACAGCCCCCTACCAGCTGCATTAACCACCCCTCTATGTTCTGATTCTGTGAGTAGAGAACTACAAATCCTGGCTGCTCAGCAGTGTGTTCCAGTTAAATCAAAGTGAGTGCCAGTAGCCCTTAGTATGCTGGGATCTGTAGTTCTCTACAGTGTTGGAGGAGCTGGTTGATCTGTAGTTCTCTACAGTGTTGGAGGAGCTGGTTGGGGGGCTGCAGAGCTGGGGAAAGGGGTACCAGGTTTTGTATGGGGAAGGCAAAGTACACCAAATATTAGATTGCAAGCCCATCCGGGCAGGGACCTCCACTCCTCCTGTGTCATAACCTGTTCCTGTGTGTACTATATTGTGTTGTATCTCTACTCTTATGTATTGTACAGCCCTGCGTTATATGTTGGCACTATAAAAATAAATGATAATAATAATAATAATAATAATAATAATAATGTATACACAGGGATAGGGGGGTACATAGACTACACACACACACTGTATGCACTGTACAGGTTATTTGTAGTCCAGGTGTACTCCTATCCCTGTGTATACAGTGTGTGTAGCCCAGGGGTGTCAAAGTCCAACCTATGGGCCAAAAATCTATCACAGTGTATTTATTTTTTTTAAATATATCAAGGTTGGCCTGCAACTTTTTCCATGTTGTTAGATTTGGCCCCCTGTATATTTGAGTTTGACACCCCTGCACTACAGGCTGCCTTGTGAGAACACCAGGAGGGGGCGGAGACAAGACCAATCTCACTTCACATGGAGAGAGGGCATTACTGACCGGTCTTTATCACAGGAAGTCCCTGTACAGCGCTGTCACACTGGATCACTGCACAGATCTGGAGGAACTATACAAAGCACAGCGAGATTGATGAAGGGCTAGCTGTACTGAGATTTATAAATTCCCCATAAACCAATGGGAACGCTGACAGCTCCGTTCATAGTATCCGCCCAGATCCAGCTGGATCCACACTAGGGGTCCGGTCCGTTTGGTAGGGAACACTTTGACCATGACTCCTATTGGATGGTGGTTATTTTTGGGGCAGCGGGTTGGCTTTTAAAAGGGTCAGGCATCGGGCGGGATCTCTGGATTTATGTGTAAACATTTAAAGAACAAAGGATGGAATATGAGACTTGAGAAACCAACATGAGTTAGCCTACTGGTACTGTCTCCTGCTGAAAATGCTATCTCGCTGGCTGTGAATATGATAACTAGTGATGGCCCGAACTGTTCGCCGGCGAACTATCCGCAGCGAACATCGCATGTTCGCGTTCGGCATTTTCGCGAACATATAGCGGTTCGGACCCACGCCCCTATCTTTTTACATTGGTTTATTGAAACTTGACCCTGTGAGTCACAGTTCAGCAGACATAATCCAGCCAATCAGCACCCCCACACTCACGCGGACCATCACCACCCCCTATAACATAGACAACGTAGAGGACGCCATTTAACCAGCTGCTGGAGGGGAAAGGAGGGGGAACGAGCAGGCGGAGGAGAGAGTCAGGATCAGAGAGCTGCTGTGACTTGGCCTAGTGAACTATAGCTAGGCAGTAGCAGAGTATTGTCTTACCAGTGTACTCTTCCTCATTGCTTGCTACTCTGCTGTACAGGACAGTCCGGAAAAAAAAGGGACCCCAAAGCCCTTTTTAGGGAACTCTTTTTGCTACCCTCGTTGGCCTGCTGGCTGCATGCCAGGCGCTGCTGCCAGGAGTGATTGTTCAAGCCACCCATATTACACAGTGCCCTACTGCCAGTGCTCATATTGGGTGGCACATGGTTGTTACCCCAGGGGACTTTTTTCACCCGATTGTAAGGGGATATTAGTACCTATTGCACGGGCTTTCCGTCACCTTACAGCGCCTTGTGGCCAACTGTGTGTGCGCCCACACTGCCAGCAGTGCGCCAAACCCCACAGACTATCTCGTGGCAACTTTGTTACCCCAGGGGAGAATTTTTTTCACCCCGATTGTAGGGTATAATAAATATTGCAGGGGGGCGATTTCCGTCCAGCTTTAAAGACCTGTAAAAACACCGTCGGTGTGCGCGCCCCACACTGCCCACATGACCCCACCCATAGTTATACTCGGTGGCAACGGCGTCGTTGTAACCGCAGGGATATTTTTCCACACCCTATGTGTAGGGATTAAATAATAGTGCAGGGCTTTCCGTCCATCAAAGGCCTTGTGCCAACGTGTGGCTGTGCGCGCCCCCACAGCTGCACCAGTGCCCACCCTAGTTATGGCTGGAAGGGGAAAGGGAAAAAATACCCAGCAACTTTTTGGAAGTTGTCACAGGTCGGTGCGTGACAATGGCCCACATGTGTTAAATCTCATTGATGCAACTGCTTGTGGCACAGTACCCAGGAGCACAGGAGCGTCCTCAAAGCAGGCTAGGGAAGGTGTGTGCCCCATTTCAGGCGTCCTACACGGGGGCCATAGGGCGCAGTTTTCCGAAATTCAGCGGCGGAAAAGAGAGAAGCAAAAAAGAATAGAAAAACGAAGAAAAAAAGAAGGCGAAAGAAGAAAGAGAAAGAAAGAGACGAAGGAAAAAAAGAACAAGAAAGCGAAAATAAAAAAAGAAAACATGCCAGTGAGGGCTGGGATTGAGCGACCCAGTCCGACGCGTTGGAATGCAACACCCTACCATATGTTTGACCGCCCCTCTGCCCAACAAAGAGAAGGGGGAAAGCTGCCAACGAGTATTGTATCACCAGGGTGCTAGACCAAGCCTCTGCGGAAGCTGGGGATTTCTTCCCAGCCTACGACGCTCATGCGGCAAGTGCCTGTAGGACTACATGCGGTTCCCTTTTGAGAGTTTGACAAAACCTGTTAGTCGCAAGGAGTGAAGGCCAATCAGCGAACTCATCCACAGTTGCCTTCTTCCTGGAGCGTTGCCCTGCGAGAGTGCTGGATTCAGGATGTGATGAGCGTTGAAGAGGATAGGGGCGTTATGTCACCATCACCACCAGAACCAGCCTTAGCAGCCTCGCTTGCCGGACCCGCGGAAACGCTGAAGGGAGTCTGAGGAGTCAGAGCGGAATTGCTCTGAGGAGGAGGAAGACCAACCTCAACAGGCAATCAACGGTGCTCCTTGTGGTCACCTATCTGGGACCCGGTGGTGTTGTACGTGGCTGGGGGAGAAACAGACCCTCAATGACATGAGTGAGGAGGAGGGGAACAGGAAATAAAGTAGCTCGATCCATCTCGTGCCAATGGGGGTTTCATTGCTGTCGTGCTGTTGAGTGATCCTGTATTCAAAAGGAGAAGGAGGAAGATCTGTTACTGGGTGGCCACACTATAGACCCCCGATAAAGCAGAAAGTTGTGGAAACTGTACCGGTTTACGGGAGGTCTGAGAGGACTGCAGCAGTTGAGAGCTAAGCTACAAAATCTGCTCTACGCTGCTTAAGGGCGATGTCACAGCACAAACGTTGACTCTCTAGGGGAAGTGGTGACAATAACCTCCTGCTACCACGGACGCGCCGGAAAGGACAGGGCGCTTCACAGACGTGCTGATTGATGGAGGCATGCAGAGCTTTTTAAGTCCGACCATCACCAAGCCCTTCGGGATCCACCCGAGAAGAACGACCTCGACCGACAGATCGCAACTACTCGCCCTTAACTGCAAGTGATTGACACGCTAAAAGCGAAAGCCCCTTGACTACTGGCTGTGGCAACTCGACCTGGGCCGACTATCCCAGTTGCTCTTGAACTTCTGGCCTGGTCCTGCTTACGAGTGTCCGTCCGAAAGGACCTTCATGCTGCCGGCGCATAGGACCGAGAAAGCGAGTCGCGGCTCGGTCAAAAAAGGTGGATCACCCGCCTTCCTGAAATGACACAGGCCATGATTCCAAGGATGCAGTGGGGGATACTAATATTGCCTAGCAAAAGGCCTGATTCTCCGTGGCCTAAATGGTCCCCCACGACTGCCCTCCGCATGACTTTCATAAATGCCCCGCCACCAGAACTCGGTCAAACAGCCCCAATGTTATTTTGCCATTCTACCTGGAAAACATACAATTTTTCTGGCCGCTGCGACAACAGCGGCTGCACCTACATACATATTGGTTCTGTAAGGTACCAATGACAATTTTTTGGAGCATTAAACAGCCATACTGCCACGTCCCCCTAGACTGATCGCTACAGCCGGTTGGGTGAAGGGCTTGCGATCCACATAAGGCGATCACCAGTCAATGCTGTGTGGCCATGTTGGCACACGCACCAGATGAAAGCGATTGCTTCATAGAATGATCAGACCAAACGATCGGTTGCATAATTTGTCGTATGAAAACTTTTTTTAGGATCATATAAGCTTTAAAGTCTAGTAGGTCAAAAATGTGAGAACACTGCAGAATTATTGTTTAATGGGTCATTCAACCGTTTCAATGTTTGCGATGCGTTAAACTGGGAGTTTGGTGTATCAGAGTCCAGGTTTGTGGCAGGGGTCATACAAAGGAGATCGGTCCAATCAAACACGGTCTAAGGGTAATCACTCATTGCACTTTATTTTCCCATTGACTATCATTGCAGAAATCCTTGGTGCGGATTTATTGTGTTAAAAAAAAAATTCTTTGGAGTTTTGCCATGGATTCCCCTCTGTCATGTCATTGTCCATGTGGTTAGACCCCTTGAAACAACTTTCCCAACACTATTGTGGCCAGAAAGGGTCCCTTTGTTTTTTAAAATTCGCCTCCCATTGAAGTCAATGGCGGGTTCGCCGGTTCGCCGGGTTCGCGAACTTGTGCGCTAGTTCGTGTTCACCGTTCGTGAGCGCGCTATTCCGAGTTCGCGCCATCACTAATGATAACATCAAATTATTAAAATGTCCCCCCAGCAGCCTTCTTTGCCCATTATTTCATAGACCCAATGACTCGGTTGCTCAGCTTCTCCTGCTCCTCCCAATCATCAGTGACTCCCCAGCTCTTCACTACTACAATTGACTGAGCAGCTCAGCTTCACTTGCTCCTTCCTCCCAGTATTGACTCAGCAGCTCAGCTTCACCTGCTCCTTCCTCCCAGTATTGACTCAGCAGCTCAGCTTCACCTGCTCCTCCCTCCCAGTATTGAATCAGCAGCTCAGCTTCTCCTGCTCCTCCTTCTCAACAGCCATTCAGCATCTCAGTTTCACCTGCTACTCCCTCCCAGTATTGACTCAGCAGCTCAGCTTTCCCTGCTCCTTCCTTCCAGTATTGACTCAGCAGCTCAGCTTCACCTGCTCCTCCCTCCCAGTATTGACTCAGCAGCTCAGCTTTACCTGCTCCTCCCTCCCAGTATTGACTCAGCAGCTCAGCTTCACCTGCTCCTCCCTAACGGTATTGACTCAGCAGCTGAGCTTCTCCTGCTCCTCCTTCTCAACAGCCACTCAGCATCTCAGTTTCACCTGCTACTCCCTCCCAGTATTGACTCAGCAGCTCAGCTTTACCTGCTTCTCCCTCCCAGTATTGACTCGGCCAATTTTTTTTCCATAATGCCGTTTGACATAGTGGTCTCAGAGACATCATGAGGTGCCATACCTGCTTAGAAGTCTTCGCTGACAGTAGTCTACAGCCTGCAGTTGTCTGGTCAGCTGACCTCTCCATCTCCTCACCACTGCGGCCTTCATCCGCTCTGCAAATACCTCCTCCCATAGGACCAGCTTATCGGAGAGATTCTTCTTCTCTGAAGGACAAATTGTGGTCACCATAAGCACCAAAAAGGATCTTAATAAATCTTAATTAATGCTTAGAAGAACATTTTTGGGATGACATTAATGTTTTTAAAGCTCCTGAGTCTTGGATCAAACTGCGCCTTCAGCATCATTGGTGACACCGAAGGGGGCGGGTCCAGTGCCATAGACCTCTATGTTAATGGAGGGGACGTCGCTTTTCCCTCGCACACACCGCCGCCGTCGAATTGACACTGGTGATATGTAGAGAGCTGGTAATTGATTGCCCGGGCAGTGGGTTTACGCGCCATCCGTAACGCCAGGGAGGTTAATAACTTAATGATTGGTTTTCTCTTAGTTGAGCTACATCTTGGGGCCTGGTTGAATGGGGACTTCCCACCCTTCCTGTCCTTCCAGGGGTCTAGTTTGCTTTGCATCCTATGCCAGCAGGGGCTTGGTATGCTCTGGGGGGATCCCTTGCTGTTTGGGGTCTGGTACACTATGGGGTAGTTTCTTTATAAACCCATTCTTGCTGGCTTTTTGTTTTTTTAAATACCATAAAAAACATTCTTTTTTTGAAGTTTATGCATTAAACCCCGCGCCAACAAGCCCCCCCCCCCCTCCACCCCCATGGCATGACACTGTCCACATGGTTGCTCCCTTTTGACACTTTTTTATTGTGCAGCTACAATTATGACCTGTAGCTTTGAGAATTTCGCCCTCCATTGCATATACTATGGTCCGGCTCTCAGCCTCGGCTGATGTTCGTCCATCACTGTCTATGGGACCTCAGGGGCCTAGTGTGCAGCCTTAAAGTCACAATGACAGCTTCAATCAGAGGTATCTGGGATGGGCACCTATGTCTGTGACTCCACCAGTCTGTGTAGATCCCCCATGTAAGAAGCCACTCACTTTGGCAGTATCTGCTCCAGCTGGCCAGGATCAAATGCAGCAGCGCACGTTTCTTACGTTGGAGCAGGACATCCACTTCCCTCCTCTGGAAGAGTCGCCATTTCCAGCGCCCTACAGCCCAGCCGCCCATTCGTAAGAGTTCCACTCTCTTCACCAGGTAGGCCCGCTCTTTGGCTTGTCTTGTGAAGGCCAACCAAGCTGAGAACATTCTGTACATTCAGAGAAGAAAGGAAATCAGAACATTATGAGACATGGTGCCCAAACATCGCCTAGTATAGATGTGACAACATTCTTTCTATGTCTTCCAGTTCTCGCTCTGTGTTGGCACCCGTCAGATGGGCTTTCAAACGCACGCTATCTTCTCCAATCCCGTCCCTCTGTAGGGGGGGGTGTAGTACAATGGTGGTGGCTGGGAGTCGTCAGCTTCCTCCCCCCTCCCTCCTCGATGTGTGAGAAGAAGCTAACACGACGACAAGTGCTCACTAGAGACTCAGTGGCTGAAATTGGTATTGCAGCTCAAACACATTAAATAGCTGTCCAAAACCTCCACTTTATCATGTATACACTACTTTAAAAGTCACATTTTCTAGATTGCCAAAACTCTTTCAGTTTTTATTGTACATATTTTACATGTATACAATTTATGTCACTTGGATAACCGCAGGGAAATATTAATAACTATGAAAGGTTGCAGTTAGGGGTGTGAAACTGGGAATGTAAATTACTAGAATAAGATTGGACTTTTAAGGTTGTTGGAGATCTGGGGGTTGAAAGTCAGAGTAGAGGCCATGTGTTTCCCTACGCTAAGTGAAAAAAGGCGCACACTGGCACATTTGCCGGAGGATTTCATGCGACTTGCAGGAAGTTTGCCATGACTTAGGGCCCTATTAATTTAGCATACTAAAGACACGGACAAAGAGAGCGCCAACAGGATCAGGCACTGCTTTTGCACATTTTGGAGATAAGTCCATTGATCTTCAATGGACGTGTCTTCAGCGGCACCGTGCGGTACTGCAATGAAGATGCCGCATTTCACAGCTTCATATCAGCACCGCCACTTAGATAATGCAGAGTGAACACTGTGCCATTCATTAGAATAAGAAGCAGTAGACACAAGCCCAAAGGGTAAAATCTGACACGATAAAAGCACTGTTGAAATGTTGACAGTTGGAATATGACTATAGCCAGCCATACACAGTCGGATTCCATGGCCGCTCGATCACCTATCCGACCGATTCCGGCGATTCTGGCAGGAATCGCAGGTGTGATCGATCGGCCAATTAAGAGAATCCGATCGCTGCATACCACCTTGTCCAACGGATTCCGGGACGATTCCGTGTCCGATTGTCCACCTCACAAATGGCAACTCCCCCTGATGTGTGCAGAATCGGATCAAAAAGACCAACATGTTGGTTCTCTGTCGGATCCGATTCTGGGCCCCTGAACGATCGGACCTGATCGATCGGACAAGGTGGGCTGCACACGATTCCGGCACGATTGTTCCGCGTGCACGCGCCCGGAATCAATTGGCCCGGAATCCGGCCAGAATCCGACCCGTGTATGGGGGCCTTATGAAAGGTTCACATTTGGACTGCAGGTAGTCTCAGGGGTTAGTTACTAAACCAGAACATTTCAGGTTTGCACTACTGAAGTATGAGATCTGAGGGTTCAAATGGTGTTGTACTGAGAGAGATACATTTATCCCAAATCCAGCTGGTGACCTGTGGATGGAGACAGCTAATCGGAGGATCAATCAGGAACAGGGAGGTCCATCTGCAGCAGAACCTACCATGCAGGAGGCTAACGCAAAGGACAGTAAGAGATTTAACATAGGGTGCAATATCGTGAGTGGCCACTGGGGGTGTTTATTATGGTTTTCAATGGGAATTTTCGGCAGTGTACCTTCAATGGAGAGCTAAGATCACAGAATTACCCGGCAATCACAGCGCTCTTATGCCTTGCGGCTGGGGAGAGCCTGGTAGAGAGGAGGGGCTCTGAGGCATCTTCTTAAATTACTTCTTACAGGTAAGTTAAATTTTTTTTTATGCATGTCTTCCAATGGTAATTTTTGGTGCCATTCATATAATCATAATTTTTTGGTGGTAGGTCCGCTTTAAGTTTGTTTACGTATGAAAACTTTCATCATTAAATCTGATGAGAAGAAGGAAAAACGTCCTAATTTTTTTAAAATAAATTTCAAAGGTTAGTCCACAACTTTGTCCAACTTTTATTTTAAGTTAGACACCC
The DNA here is from genome assembly GCA_036250615.1 of Ptychadena robeensis. NCBI lineage: Eukaryota > Metazoa > Chordata > Amphibia > Anura > Ptychadenidae > Ptychadena > Ptychadena robeensis. Next base: position 95,360,139 of record CM070038.1, read on the forward strand.
CTCATGTGTGGTTTTAGACTGCAGGGGGCACAGAGGAGGACTCGCCAGAAGCAGGGCAGAGTAGGTAGTGCCCCCAGACGTAAGCAACCCATTAACCCTTGCAGTCAGGTGGTTGGTTCTTTACAGAGATTACATTGTTCATTTTACAAAGTGCTTCATCAAACCTTAATCCAGTGGGGCAACTGAGTAGATATGGAGGGCCACAACTGCGGCCCTCTGCATCACTAAAGGGCCGCACATAACATTTTTAATCTATACTGACTTGTATAAGAATTTTAATTAAATAAAATATAGCATGCAGAGCTAAAAGACATTATTTTAAATTTTTAATAACAAATTTGTGTCAATTCCAACCATTAGGGAACACTGTAGTGTGGTAATGCACATTTTGTGTCACATATATCATCAAAGGTTATGTGCCTCATAGATATAATTAAAGCCATTGATTATATTGATGGGGCACATAACCTTCGATACGGCAGACAGTTGAGTTCCTATGCCGTAAGCCGCAAGTGGAGGAATGAGGGGTGCCGCCAAAGAACTTCCAAAGTGGCTTGTGTTCTTGAGGTTAATATGGGGATGGACGTTCCCTATGGGCCCGCATGTATTTTCTGTCCATTCTCCATACTGTGTCATGCAGAAACCAGAGCATGGATGTGAGGATACCTTCTCTGGAGGACCGTCTTGTGCAGCGCCCGCGCACATTGGGTGTTCCCGGAGCACCTCATCCATCTCATGAAACATCTTTTCAGCAGATTTCTCTCTACCATCGTCTGGAGGCAAACGTCCACCACTCCGGACCTCTGAAAGATAATAAACAGTCAGTATCTCAGCACAGAATATTTCTTTTTGCTGACAATCAGCACAAAAAAAAGCGCTCTCGGGATAAAGTCTCCTGACCCAGAATTCAACGTTCTAATTGACAGTTCAGGAGCAAAGAGGCTCTTTTGTGCTCTTGGTGCCTTTTGTAAACTGGTAATTTCAGCTCCTCGGCCTCGAGAATCGTCTCCGAGTCAAAAGTTTAAGTTAACATCAACATTTTGTGGCTTGGATTTCAGCAATTGTTCTTGCCCATAGCTTAACGGGTAACACGAGTCCCTCGTAACTTAATAACGAGCGCTGGATTCCTTCCTCTAAGCGGGAGATGGAGTCTATGAAATCTATATTTTTGGACTAAGGGTGTCCGCTTCCTGGGTCAGGAGCCAGTAGTATACACAATTTTTTGTTAGGGAGGGTATAGTGTCTGCAAGATTAACAGTTGTCAAGGGTGACATTGGCTATAGTCAACTGGATCAAGAGAGCATTCTATTGTGCCTGTCACATAGGAATAGTACAGATAGACACCATATGCGACATTGCGGTCAAAGTTTGGTAAAAGCTCTTCTGTACCACCATATCCGTGTACCAAGTCAACTCCATAACACATGGTAGGATGGATTGCTGGAGACAACTTTGAATTCTAAATTGAGAAGGCCATTTGGATGACATCTTCAAGAGAGGAACATCTTCAAGAACACATCTACAAATCCAGTTGCTTTGACTTACTACTGCCAACATACAATGGCCTTGATGAATGAGAACCTTCACATACATATGATGAGTCTAATAGGGAGGACCTCAAATGTCCTGCACAGGGCCCTGACCTCAATATTATTAAACACATTTGGGATGAAGTGGAACAGGAACTGTAAGCCAGGTCTTATATCGAACATCAATACCTGACCTCACAAATGGGCAGGGGTGCACATAAGCAGTACGCTGGTACACAAAATGGTCTAAAACCGAGCTCTGCGTACCTTTATAATGCTTCCTAACCACATCTGCATACTACAGGAGGAGAGATGCATGGAGCTTTCCCCCTCCTACCCATCCTCTCTGATGTGAAGGAGCGTGTATGTGCTCTGATGGCAAGTGCTCTCTAGGGACATCCGGTGGCTGAAACTGATATTGCAGACTGAGTTGAGATTACAGCTCCACACAACTCCACACAATTTTTATTGTTTTTATTGTAAAATGTATACAATTCATGTCACTTGGATAACCGCAGGGAAACCTTGATAACTATAAAAGGTTGCAGATAGGGGTCAAATTGGGAATGTAAATTACTAATTAAAAAAACCGATTGGACTTATAAGGGTGTTGAACATCTGGGGAAAGAAACTCAGATTAGTTACATGTAGGGTAAAATCTGGCAAGAGAAAAGTTGCACTACTGAGAAATGACACTGAGATATGTACTGAGATCTGCGGGTTCAAACGGCGTTGTACTGTGAGAGTTACCAAAGCCAGCTGGTGACCTGTGAATGGAGACAGCTAATAAAACAGGGTCTTGCACACTTCCATTTAAGTCCATATGCTCACTGACAGGTTGGTGTGCAAACTGCTATTTATTGATGTTACTCAGGTACAGTCAATCAGTTCTGTGCCAGCCACGTAGAAGATGCGGTTTCCTCTTAACAGCCTATCCCTCAGTCCATCTGGTGTCAACTCCTCTGGGCTACAGCACCCTTGCCCCTAAACGGACACAAAGGGGTTCGCCAGGCATACCACGGTAACTGACAGAGACACTTTTTCTGTACTCTCCTCCAAGCGAAGACCCCAACTCCACCCACAACTGGAACTTTGAACAACTATATTCAGCTGGCCACTCCCACATAGCTTGGTCACAGTCACGTCATCACTTTCATTAATATTCACAGTAATCCTTGAGATACAGGTTACTTGCATACATGACACAGGCCACTCTCCTACAGTGCTATGGCGTTGGACCCCACCACCCAGTTCCCACAATGACATGCAGGAGAGGAGGTCACCTATATGTGATGATAGACCATTATTTTGAGAATAATATAAAAAAAAGGGATGGAGGGTATTCATTCAAAACGAAATGAAGGTTGTCCCTATAGATAAGCCTAATGTCTATATTCTCATTTTCTCTTTGTTTCACAAGTCATTTCTGTTTTAGTTTTAATCTTTTGGCATTTCCTCTTATAGGACCTTGTCTCCTGTTTCCCAATTTTGTAGTCACCCTGTCACATGGGCTGCCAATGGAAACTGCAAGTGGCTGTTTTTTGCACATAAACAAACTCAGAAAATAGACTGGAGGGTAGGTCTAGTTACTGTACCCATCCCTGAAATTGTATACCAAGACCAAAGATTGGGTTCCCTCTTGGGACTTGAAATGGAACAGTAACACATGTATATAGAAGGATGGAAATGAATCGTGTAACGCAAGTCCCAATATCTAAAAGATCAAATTTTATTCAATATTGAAAGCCAGTCACAACATATAAACATATAATCTTTAAAAACGCCAAGATGCCAGCTACACTGTAACATACATGTAGCGGCTAATATATATGTTTGATGGTAAACCTAATGAAGTTGAAACAACAGTAAGGTGCATGCGGCTACATGTTTCACCATTCACGGCTTCTTCAGGCCAAGAGCACCTTAAGTGAATATGTAGGTGAATCTGTGTAAGACATATATATTAGCCGCTACACTTTGTGTATGTTACAGTGTAGCTGGCATCTTGGCATTTTTAAAGATTATATGTTTATATGTTGTGACTGGCTTTCAATATTGAATAAAATTTGATCTTTTAGATATTGGTTTTTGCACATATTACGCAAGAAAGGTCACCTTCAGAAGATCGTCCATGTGCGCTATCACAGGAGTGAATATGGAGAGGCTATAAAATCACCTCGGGGCAATGGTTCCCAAATTGGGGGGCAGTCCCCCCTGGTGGGGTGCGAAGGTATTCCAGGGGGGGGGGGCGCTGGCCCTCATTCTGAACCTGTGTTTTAATGGGGAGGGGGGCTCTATAATGTTCCTAAATAGAAAAGGGGGGCCCTGCAAAGAAAGTTTGGGAATCACTGGTTTAGGGGATCAGTAGGGCTAAAGCTGGGCATAGACGTAGTGAAGGCTGGCTGATTTCACGGCAAATCGTCCACGCGCGATGACATCATCGTTCGACCAAAAAAATACGGACATGTCCCTTAGTTGGCCGATCGATTTATGGATCAATTTATGGTGGTCGCTTTAGATTTGCGGCCTATTGAGCGAACTATCGATCGCCTGGGAATGTACATGGCGATCGATCGTACGTTCAATGGGCCACAGATCTAAGCATCTTTGGCCAGCTTTAGATGTAGTAAAAGGATGAAAAGTTTCTTGGTCAGGGCTCATATGCGCATAGATACATTGATGAATCTCGTCTGTCAGTTGGCATACAGTCAGTCTAGTGATAAATATTAGCATCGCAGATAAGGATCAATGGTGCCTGTGAAGTAGGAATATTTCAGCTCTTACATGGAACACAATACAGTAGACTCACATCCATAATGGCACCCCGTCTGCACATCCCAGGTAGGACTCCGGCTCCGCTGTCTCGTAGGATGACGGCCCACGCCAGAGCTCGGAGACCTTTTCGCAGCAAGTGGCGCTTGTGGAGCTTGCGAGCTGACTCATATTTCCCTTCAATGAGCCCATTCCAGGCCTGAAGGCAGCGGGAGAGGAGATGTCTATCTGCCAGACTCAGACACCTGTGTGCGCAGACAAGGATGAAGACTTACACAATCAGTTTCAAATGAACACAGTCCATGTAACCTTTTTTAAAGCAGAACTCCGAGTAAATATTGCTAAGGTGGCCATACGCAGTTCGCCTTTTACGTACGATCGACTTAAAAACGATCCTGCCCACCTGATGCAATCGACCAAGAGTGATCAAAATCAAACATAAAATCAACCGAAAGGTGATTGCGCATGTTGGTGAATTTTGGTTGATCGTACAAGTGGAATTGGTTCCTATGAAGGAATCAATTTCTGTGAAGGAATCAATTCCACAGGAATCGATTTCTTTAAATGAATTGATCGATTTTAAATAGGATCGCATGGCTAGCCCAGTGGTTTCCAAACTGGGGGGCGCAAAGGTATTCAAGGGGGGCGCGGGCCTTCATTCTTAACCTGTGTTTGAATAGAGAGGGGGGCTCGATAATGGTCCTAAATAGAAAAGGGGGGCCCTGCAAGGAAAGTTTGGGAACCATTGGGCTAGCCTAATATGAATTTTTATATGGATGTGTAACAAACATGGATGTTTATATTGTATCATTTTTGTGAAATATGCATAATAGGATAAACTCTGTTATGATATTTGTGGTTGCTGTTCTACTCTTAATAAAAAGAATTATACAATTATACTCATATACTTGTGCCTTTAAAGTCCCCTTGTCCCTCTCCTAGGGAGATATCTCTGTAAATTTTGCCTATTCAAATCGGGATGTTGGCACACTTAATCTGGATTATCATGCTCTCAATTATCAAATTTCGGGTAGAAGATACCCATTCTCTATGATATATTCTGTTTTCTTAATGCTACCATATATTATATCGATTCCTGGTAAATACCGTATATGCCGGCGTATAAGACGACTGGGCGTATAAGACGACCCCCAACTTTTACAGTTAAAATATAGAGTTTGTTATATACTCGCTGTATAAGACTACCCCCTCTTCCAACACTCACCAAATGAAAAAATTTATGTCTACTCTGACTTTCAACCCACAGATCTCTAACACCCTTAGAAGTCCGATCTTTTTTTGTATTAGTAAGGATAGGATAAGTGAAAGCATGTATGCAGCAGAGTAGTGCTTTATGCTCATAGGGGAGCAATAACTTATAGGGGGCTATTAGTAGGAAGGATTATGCTCAGGGACCTGAAAATTCGCATGGATATCGTCTTAGGGGTTAACTAGTAAACCACAAAATTTCAAGGTTCTACCATGCAGGGATTTATAGATATATATGTTCAATGTAGGCAAGTTAAATGTTGCATAAAGGAGTATATCACTGGCCATGAAAAAGCATTGTCTGGTGGCTGGAATTTAGCTGAAATGTAAGTATTATAGCTAGAGTGGTGAAACTTGGGGTGTAAGTAGTAGTAGTTGAGCATTACTGACCTTGAAAGTTTCATCATTATACTATAAATGGTTTTCCTGCTATGAATGTTCAAAATTACAACAGAGCTACAGCGTGTGTTCTCTGTGAGTAGCATCCTGTAGCCATGGTAACACTGCTCTCTCGTTCTCTTGCTCTGCTACAATGTATCTCAGCCAGCGCTGACAGCTTCAGGCAGCACAGATCTAGTTACGGCTCCCAGAGATGGTCCCCTGCACCCCCTGCCTGCGGCACCCGGCGTATAAGACGACCCCCGACTTTGGGGAGGATTTTAAGGTACTGAAAAGTCGTCTTATACGCCGGCATATACGGTACTTATTTGTTCGAGACTTTGTCCAATACATTTACTCTAGTTACGACATTTGACCATTGTTATATGGCTGTCAAAATTCAGGATGATATTATAATTATGTAAGCACTATACTTACTGATTTTATATACAATACCATAACTGAGAATGCAACCCATATGACCTAAGCTGAATATGACACATTCAGAAATTTAATTGTTAGAATATATATTTTCTGCACTGAATCAACACCAATTAGAGTTACCAATTGAATTATGACTAATGAATGTTTCTGTTGTGACATGAATCCGGCATAACCACTATCTAATACAGGGGGACTGTGATTTAGGAGATGCAGACGCGTTACAGCCTTGTGGCTGTTGGACTTGCTTTTTTGGCAAGCCCTATTGGAGTACTCTGACCCTCGACCCCACCACCTGGGGGATCCCTGTCCTTCTGGGGGGCAAGGGGTTGGTGACGACAATGGCGGACTGCTCAGCTGCTTCTGCGCATGTGCGTATGACGCTAGCTGGGGTTCATACGTCCGGTCCCTCCTCCTCTTCCCTCGCTGGTTGGGTTTTGCCGTGTGGGGGATTGGGGGTATGGCAGTGCTCCTATGCGTCGCACAGGTGAATTTGTTACCGGCGATTACATCGCCGCTATCGATCACCATGGCGATGGCGGAGGGGGTTAAATAGGCCCACACTTCCACTTCCGGGTCTCTGGTAATGGGATGCGGAGGTCTGAAACTAAACACGTGCTGACAGTGGTAAGGAACACAGTTTTGTCTCTGTTGACTGACTGAGCTGAGATCTAGGAATGATACAAAGTATTAGAGGTGGACGTGTTTCAAGTTATGAACTTCTAACAGCAAAGCATACTTCTTTATCAGCATCAGTGGGTTCTCCACATATATATACATGACCACTAGTGATGGACCGAACTGTTCGCCGGCGAACTATTCGCCCATCACCACCAGTGTCTGCCATACTGACCATCACCACCAGTGTCCTCCATACTGTCCAT
>CM070038.1:95375026-95385587 GCA_036250615.1 Ptychadena robeensis
CCGCGGCCGATATATTTTCCGGCGCGGTTTGCCAATAGTAAGTATAAGACACGGTATTGCCGACAAGGCAAATACTGCGGTTTAAGAGGGGTCACAAACTGCGCCCATTGTTTATGTGGGGGCCCATAAAAACTATTTGCTATGGGGCCCAGTGAGTTCTAGCTACGCCCCTGGTAACGGAGCTTGATTATGCTTGAATTTATAAAGAATTATTTTAGCCATCCATCCTTCCTTTGAGCGGGATCAAACGATTCTACTTGAAGGAGCTCAGTCGAACAAGGTTCCAACATGTTGGAAAACCCTGTTTGATTTCCATTCATTTGAATTGGGACAGAGGGACCCAGGGTGCTGCAGCTCGATATTGGACCAGCTTGTCCATCGCACTGCGGTGGGGAAGTTGAGCCGTGTGGGCCCGACTTTAGGGGTCTCCTTTGTTTATACTGATAGACAATGAATTGTTTGTTTTAAAGGTTAACTCCAGCATGACCTTCAGTTTTGCATCATTCTACAAATGTAATTTGGCAGCAAGCACACCAGGACAACTCCAAGCATGGTGGTCAAAGGTTTCTCTGACTGGAGTTGAGAAAGCAGAAAAGAGTTATTAACAATATACAAAATTTTCAATTTTTTATGCAAATGATATGCAGCCTGAACCAATCAGTTACAACCGCTGCTGTGCTTGATCTCAGTTTCAGTCTGCATACATTCTTATTTGGTTTTTCCAACTTAAAGCAGGGTACAGACGGCTCGATATTCGATCTGTCCGATGAACCCTGCAGCAGCGTGATGACATCATCACGCTGCTGTCAGATATTGGAGGAGCCGGGCAGACAGCTCTGCTCTCTCCCCGGCTCTGCCGCATGTCGGATCGGACAGTGATCCGACAAGCCGGTAAATTCCCAGCCAATCCCAAATGGACGGCACACAAAGGGTGCTGAGCAGTCAACAGAAAAAAAAGCTGTTTATGCCCAGCTTTACAAATATAATTTGAAGTTTGTTTATAATAGAAAAAATACAAGGGGTGGAGCCAAGGAGGAGATTTTGGAAATATGGCGGTCTCCCTAGAACTCTATTTACCTCTATTTCTGGATCTGCCAGTGTAGTGAGCTATAACTTAAAGGCCTATGCTTTACTTGGTGTGGCATTGTCTAGGCTGTAAGGACTCATGGGAAGGAGTTACAGTTTTTTATTCTAAAATTAAGAGAAATTTAAAAGATATAAAAGAAAAAGCAACAAAGTCATAATACTCAATGCAGGACTGCTCATGCTGATCCAGGACTGCTGATGCTTTGCTGAGCAGGCCAACGTCAATATGGGGGTTGCTTTTAATAAGGGACAGTTATACCCCAGTGTCCCTTTTCTTTAAAAGAATTGCCCCCCCCCCCCTCCAATGACAAAAAGGTTCTGTTTTTTACTTACCACGGTCGGACCTCAGGTGCCGGCGTCCCCTTCCTTCAGACATTGTGCGTCCTGGGAGAGATGGCTGCCGGCAGGTCTCTCAGGACCATCTAAGCTGCTTATTCCGGCCGATTAGTCTGGTACGCAAGGCCTTGCAATCTGTCGCAGTGTAAAACAATAGAGGCGCTGACCCCTTCTAATGAGGGTCTCACCAATAATTAAGAAAAGCCAGGCGGGTGCTGAACACAAGACCCTTATAGAATACAAAGTGATGGGACCACATCACTAACTTACTTTATCCATAATTTATGTCACTATCCTAAAACATCATTTTATAATGTTCTAACCTGCAGCTTTTATTATAATAATTGGTGGTGAGTGACGCTGCCATTAATACTTAACTTCTAATAATTGTCAAAGTCTTTAGAGCTATACCAAGATTTTATTAAAGTGCTGCACTTTAGCAATACCCATGTCTGTTTGAAGTGGTAGTATAGAGGCTCCAATACACAGGTTGATTTTTCACAAAATGTTTTCGATCACTGCGCGCCTTCATGGTGATCCATCGGTGATCAGTCAAATTCTGCCCACACTGAACGATCCACCAAACAAAATCAGAATTGACTTAAAATAGTATCGGACATTGAACCGGCATGTTGGTTTTTTTGGGTTGATCGTTTGGCAATTTAAGGACGTTGGTGGACCTATAGCTCCCTATGCAGCAGCCTTTCCGATCAATGGATTTTGTGGAATCGGCCATTTTGGAGATCGGCTCATGTCGAAATCGACCACAAATCGGATTCCCAAGGTGTTGTTTTATCGATTCCAAAACGATCAATTGCTGATTCCACGATACCATTTTAGTAATCCCTTCTGATCCTCCTGTGTCATTGTGATTGCCCCCTCTGATCCCCCCTGTCCAGAGGTACAGTACAGTATCTTCGGGGTCCCTTATTTTCTGGGGGATGCCTTATATTTCAGCATGAGGTAAACATTTCAGGGTGCCTTATTTTTGGGGAAACAGTAGATATTTGCAATTTTTCGCGATTGGCGAACCAGAATGGCAGCATTTCTTTGATGTCAGCCAGTCCTTCCATTGTGTGTATTGCGCATCTCTATTTGCAATGCGCACAAATATGCCGGTAAACCAAAATGAGTTATAATACGTAGAATATTTGACATTGCGAATATCCGGCACAACATTCACAAAGTATTTCGAAATGACGAATATATTAGAATTTCCAATATTCACCATCAACATTAGTGGTGTGCATAGATTCCCATTCAATCAACGAACGCTCAAGTGCAGCGTGGTGGTGTCAATGTTACATGCTGTTGCACTCTAGTGGGTGATCGAAAGAATGGGTATCGACCCATGTATGGGGACTCTCAACCGTTCGTCTCTCTTTAGACACACCTGACCATAAGACGCATCCAGTTGTTAGAGCAGGAAATCAGAAAAAAAATATTTTATGTGTTTAAATGAATAAGGGAAAAAATCCCCTGCAGTACCCAATTTCAGCCACAAAAGTCCCTAGAGAGCACACTTCGGCATCTCTTCTTCCTCACACACAGGGAAGGGAGGGGGAATCTGCACTGTGGTCTCCCCTCTTTGCGGCTGCGTGCAGCTTTCCCCACACACACTCTGCATTGGCATATATCTGCGTTGCTCTGCTCATATAACCCTTACAATTCAGACGGGAGACTGTGTGCAGATCTCCCATCTGCCGGGGAGCCAACTTGCGATCACCGGCAGGCAAATAGCCATAGGTGGTCACACATTCAGACCATAAAGGTGGCCATACACAGGTCGATTTCCCACACGATTTCTGGCCGATCGATCACCGGGCGCGTGCACGCCGATCAATTGACGAGGAATCGAGTGCAGCCCACCTTGCCCGATCGACCCCGCCCGATCGACATGGCCCCCAAATCGGATCGGCCAGAGAACCAACCTGTTGGTGTTTTCTGATCGATTGGGCACACATCAAGGTGTGAGGTGGTAGGCACAGACTTGTATGGTCGATCAATCGACGCCTGTGACTTCACCAGAATCGATCGGAGCGTCGATCGATCACTCAGGAATCGACACGTGTATGGCTAGCTTAAGACGCAGGCACTTTTTTGGGGGTGAAAAAGTGCATCTTATAGTTTTGTTTTTTTCTCCCAATCTGCAATGTAATGGATTGTTTTGTTGTTGTGTATGGATACTGTCAGATGAAAAAAAAAAGAAAAGTATTATTATACAAAAAAAACACCTGTGGAAACGACCCAATCGGGATGTTGTATTTGGGCAGTTTATTTGTGAATTACTTGCCTTAAATTGCGAGCTTTGGGGTTGATAGGGATCCGCAATCGGTCGGGTGTGGCCGCGAGCGCGCACACACATCGGTCGCCGCCGGTCTTTACGTGTGTGGGGACCCTAACACTGTGTGACCATAAATTTCCTACCAAGCAGTGAAGCGCCACTTTAATCTGGAATGATGCCATAGGTGTCAGTTGACAGTCCTTACACAAGCAGATCTGTCACCCCTCTTGATTTATGTCCCCAGCCAAATCCTTATCAGTCATCTGCGGCCTTGAAAGTGACGCCGATCATTATGGCGGTATTAGCCAGACGTGCTCTTGTGCCATCTCGGAGATGTGATGACTCTGCAGATCTCTGGTGTATATGAAGTCTGTGTGTGAAGGATGAAAGCTTTCTGCGTGCGGACCCCCAGCGCAAATGTGCCGACTTCATCAGACTGCCAGATAAACTCCAAGCAAAGCAATACTGTGTCCTTCTTAAAGGGGTCTGGCTGTGAATTATTCATGGGGAATGTTAATTCTATCATCATGCTAAGCTATGGGCGATCCTTCATGTTCCCCCTCACTATACATGGAGACCACTTATATTTATAAATAAAAAAACAGGAATGGGTCTGGTGCACCTATTAAAAAGTCTCCTCTGCTGCCTAAAGCTCCCCATACACCTTACAATCTTTTCTAAATTCTGTACATTAAAATTTTGTTTTACCAAAACCAGTAAATGAGGACTTTTTAACCGTCCAATCACTCTGATTCTAGCAGGGGGACCCGGCCCTACTAGCAGTGATTATATACCTTCCATCACGTATGTATTCTATTCAGGGAGGAACCCAAGCACTACATAGGCATGTTGATATATACCTTACATATCACTATGTATTCTATCGGGGAGTGAGAGACGGCACTACATAGCAGTGATAGTATACCTTCCAATCACTAATGTATTCTAATCAGGGAGGAACCCGTGAACTACATAGCAGTGATATATACATTCCAATCAAAGTATGTATTTTATCAGGGAGGACAGTGCAATAAATAGTCAGTGATATATACCTTCAATCACTATGTATTATATCAGGGAGGGACCCGGCACTTAATAGCAGTGATATATACCTTCCAATCACTATGTATTCTATGGGCGGAGTAGGACCCGGCACTACATAGCAGTGGATATATACCTTCCAATCAGTATGTTATTTTATCAGGGAGAGCCTTGTGGAACTACAGAGCAGTGATATATACTTCAATCACTATGTATTCTATAAGGGAGGAACCCGGCACTACATAGCAGGTGATATATACCTTCCAATTTGACAACGTATGTATTCTATCAGGAGAGACCCGGCACTAAATAAGTCAGTTGATATATGAACCTTCCAATCACGATGTATTCCATAGGGAGGACCGGCACTTACTAGCAGTGATATATACATTCCAATCACTGTGTATTTTATCAGGGAGGACCCAGCACTAATAGCCGTGAATATACCTTCCAATCATATGTATTTTATCAGGGAGGACCCGGCATACATAGCAGTGATAGATTACCTTCCAATCACATTTGTATTCTACAGGAGGGACCCGGCCACTACATAGCAGTGATATATACCTTTCCAATCATATGATTCTATCAGGGAGGACCTGGCATACATAGCAGTGCTATTATTACTTCCACTCCACTATGTATTCTATCAGGGAGGAACCGGCAACTACATAGAGGTGATAATACCTTCCAATTACAAAGTATTTCTCAGGGAGGACCGGCACTAACATAGCAGTGAGTGATACATACCTTCCCAATCATATAGGTATTCTATTCAGGGGAGGGCCCATATACTACACAGTTGTTGGTTAGATTAATGGAGATTGTACGGACGGTGTATGGGGGGGCTTAAGGAATATCGTGTCCGAGCACAAGCCAAGCATGAAGTCAAATGAATTGTCTGTAGACCTCAGAGAAAGGATTGTATTGTGGCAGAAATCTGGGGAAGGTTACAACAAAATTCTGCTGCTTTGAAGGTCCCAAATGAGCACAGTGGTCACATCATCTGTAAGTGGAAGAAGTTCAAAACTTCCAGGACTCTTCTTATAGTTGACCGGCCATCTAAAATGAGTGACCCGGGAGAAAGGCCTTAGTCAGGCCACCTTGGTCATCTGACCAAGAACCCAATGGTCACTGTCAGAGCTCCTCTGTGGAGAGAGGCACTTCACAGCCCACCTGTATTTTGTCAAAAGGCACCTGAAGGACTCTCAGATGAGAAACACAAAATTGTCTGGTCTGACAAAGATTGAACTTTTGGTGTGAATGCCAGGAGTCATGTTTGGAGGAAACCAGGCACCGCTCATCACCATGCCAAAACCATCCCTACAGTGAAGCATGGTGGTGGCAGCATCATGCCATGGGGATGTTTTTCAGTGGCAGGAACTGGGAGACTAGTCAGGATAAAAGGAAAGGTGACTGCAGCAATGTACAGAGACATCCTGGATGAAAACCTGCTCCAGAGCGCTCTTAAACTCAACTGGGGCGACGGTTCATCTTTCTAAATGAAGCTGTGGGGATGTTTTTCAGCAGCAGGAACTGGGATAAGAAGTGGATAACAACCTCCTTTCTCTTGTTGGTGATCCCCCTATTTTTGTACCCAAGATTTCCAATTACTCACAGGCCATGATTTTTTTTTTATTTTGCATTAAACATAATTTGCTCTAGTTGTGATCATTTATATGTGACCCCTCCATCGTACGCTGAGACGATTATTCATCAATTTGGCAGTTTTTTTGAAATCCCACGAATACTTTTTCAGTATAATACTTTCTGTTTCAATGTTTTTATTTAAGATTTTTACAGAACATAAAGCAAAATGAAGGACATGTGTCCATAGCACACCAAAAACCGGTACACTTAAATATGCAGAAATAAACAGTAGCGAATACACAAGGCTCCGAGGGCCGCCCTAGCGGCCCACCTCAGATACAAAAAAATGACTAAGCTATGGAATGTGGAGCCAGAGAACACCAGGGTCGCAGACCCTGGCAACGGGCATTACAGCCAACTTTAGGAATAAGGATAAATCCGTAATTTTTCAAATAACTGGGGAGGGAAGGGGAGGGAGAGGAAAAGCAGCAGGAAGAAAGAAGTACAGAAAAGAAGGAAAGGCAGAGAGAGCAAGGAAAGATAGAGAAAAGAGAAGTCCGGAAGGAGCCGCTGGCCCCCCCACGCGGAAGGCCGCTTCCATAATCATCAAGCCAGAAAAGGGAAGAAGACTAGAGGTGAGTAAAGTAGCCCCTACACGGGTCAGATTTTCAATCAATCGACTTAAAACTATAAATTTTTAAGTTGGTATAAAATTGTATGTCGATTGTATCATGGGCCATATGTAGTACAAGAGTACAATCGATCCAAAATAGTTTCAATCAGAAGTGAGGTAGAATAGGTAGGAAAAAAAAAATCGATCAAAAATTGATTGACCACACTTGGTTCTCAAAATACTGAACCAATTTTCAACCGATCAAAATGTACCATCCAATCCGATTAAATAACGACTGAATTTTCACTCAATTTTGATCGTATTAAGTCGATTTAACCAGGTGGGCAAAACTCAATTTTCAATCAATCGACTAAAAAATTGATAGTTTTAAGTCGATTGATTGAAAATCTGACCCTTGTATGGGCTGCTTTAGGCTATCCCTGAGCATAGTGGGGTGAAAAAGTCTGATCCAGGGGTCCCAGGTAGCTAAAAATCTGTCGTGCTGGTTGACTAGCTTGTGAGCGGACGGGGAGGGAATCCGGACAAAATGGTTATAAAGTAAAGTCACAAGGCCAGGCCCCGCCGGGGCGTAGCAGCACACAGTTTCAAAAAAGGTCATGGGTTTAACAGTAGAGCCCGGGGGGGGGGGGGGGAAGATAAAGGAGGATAACCAGTGACAGATTTGGAGGAAACGAAAAAACTCAGGTAAAGGGGCAGCCTTGCGGTCCCGCATATGGTCCCAGGAGAGGACCCTATTCGAGCTCAAGAAATGCCGTACTTGAAGGAAACCCTCCTGAGACCACCACTGGAAAACCTGAGGGGAGTCCAAACCAGGGGGTAAGGAGGGCAGTATAATACTTTCTTTGGTTACTGTTAAACTTTCTTTTTGCTCATCTTGAGGACATGCCCTCATTTTAGCTCAACTAATTACAGTTACAATGATAAAAAAAATTCAGCTGAGAAGTAAAAAAATACAAAAAGTTGATTAGACTCGACCATGAGATGCACTGTGCGCCTTCCAACACTAATAATCATTTCAGTCCCCTCGCGGTCGTGTTTCATCGCATTCAGCACATTACCCTACCAGGAAGGGGGCGTAATGAGCGCACATTATGCCGGATCTCTCGGACGTTATGACAGCTGCCGGTGAGAAGCGGCCACGAGCGACCTTATTATTTTACCTCCTGATCCGAGATGAAATTTCCTCTAGAACAGAAACCCGCTGCAGACGAGGCAATTAGCACCCGACGAGTGGCTGAGCAAGGATATTGATTTGAACGATCCGAGGAGAAAATGATCCTCAGACCGTCAAAAAGTGCTCATCAATCTGAGATTTTACCGAAACGCAACATAAAACGCTCATCAAATATTTACACAGCCCGAAACACAAGATTTCTGATTTCAGATCGTTTCCCTGAGGTTTGCAATTCAGCAACATTTCTCAATAGAGAAAAAAAAGATGAAGGAACACACTCGTCACTGTTCACTTTCAACCTACAAAGTTTATATTACAGTTGAGGCCAAAAGTATTAGCCCACCCCTTATGTAATGAGACAACACTCTGCATTGCTCCACAAAAACAAGTGTTTGTTATTTTGGAAACAAAAACGCTATAAAAAGGTATGTCAACTAAGTATAATCAGGATATTATATTCATTATAGTCGAGTTGAAACAAGAAAGGGCAAAAATGAGACGTCCAAAATGATTAGCCCTCTGGCCATTAATACTGATTAGTGTCCCCTTTCTGAGCCACAACTGACAACAATCTCTTAAGCTACCCATACACGTATAGATTCCCGTGCATTCAGCCAGTGAGCGATCACAGCGTGCTTACGTCACCACGCTGCTTTCAGACATCTGCCGAACATATGGGAATCACAATGTGTGCCACTCACACATCAATTACCGTAAGACCAGGGTTCCCATCCAAAGTAAAGCGATCTACTAGAAAGGAGTCATTAAGGCAACCGACTTGCAGTGCTACTATCGGTCTATCCCCGTTTTGTCGGCGATCAACTCCTGAGAGACTGGAGACTGATGACATCACCAGGTATGGAGACTTACCACTCTACCAGAGAGCAATGACATCATCTAGAATCTGCCTATCCACTTTTCCAGAAAGTAATTACATCATCTAGAATTAGCCTGATGACTCAACTCGAAAGAGATGTCCACCCAAGACTGATGACATCACCTAGTATGCAGCCTAACCACTCTACCAGAGAGCTATGACCTTAACTAGAACCAGCCTATACATTTACTAATGATATCACCTAGTATGCAGGCTAACCACTCTACCAGAGTGAGATGACCTCAACAAGAATCAGCCTATCCATTCACCAAAGACTGGGGACATCACCTAGTATGCAGCCTAACCACTCTACCAGAAAGCGATGACCTTGCCAAGAATCAGCCTATCCATTCACCAAAGACTGATGACATCACCTAGTATGCAGCCTAACCCCCTACCAGCGGCAAATGACATCATCATTTTCTTTGCTTGTAGTCAAGGCTCAGGCCATCACTCGGTCTTCCAACAAGACAATGACCCCAATCAAAATTAGTCCATTAGTTCCTCAAGAACACCAAAACCAAGATAATGGGAGTGGCCTGCACAAAGCCCAGACCTCAATCCTATTGAGAATCTGTGGTGGGTGCTCAGAGTGAGTGTCCATGCTGGAAAACCATGCAATATGGAGCAGCTAGAACAATTTGTAATGGAAGAATGAGACAAACCTCTCAGGAGACCCGTGCCAACCTAGTAAACAACTACTCTAAAGCCCCCCATACGCGATTAGATTTTTCGGGACTCGGGTGCCATTACGGACATGTCCATAATTCTTAGATCGGTGCGATACTTTCGACGGACAAAATGTCCCCATCTAAAGTAAGGGCATATTTCACATCCATCGGGGCTGAGGAATCAGCTGTCTGCACAGGCTGCATCCTGCTTCTCTCCCTGTGAGGGAGGGGAGGTGCTTCTCTTCCTCCGTGCTGACACATAGCAAAGCCAGCATCACAATGCTGTCTGCCAACCCGACGGACAGCGATGGGTGCCCGGGCCGATTGTGACGCAATGCTTCAGCCAATTGACGAGTTGATCGGCCAAAACATCGGGTCACAATCTATATGTGTATGGGGGTTAAGAGATTGTGTTAGTTGTGGCTCAGAAAGAGGACACTACTGACTATTAATGGCCAGGGGGCTAATCACTTTAGATGTCTCATTTTTGCCCTTTCTCGTTTTAACTGGATGTATCAATAAATATCCTGATTAAAATGGACATTGTTTTTTTAGTGTATTTGTTTCAATAAAAACAAACACTTGTTGTTAGTGGTAATTTTCATAAAGAAATCAAGAGTGTTGTCTCATTTCATAATGGCGGCGGGCTTATACTTTTGGACAATCAGAGTAAAATCAGACTCACATGTATAATGGGCTACTACCAGAAAGTTTCCTTAAAAACAAATTTACTTACCGTATATACTCGAGTATAAGCCGACCCGAGTATAAGCCAAGGTACCTTATTTTATCTATAAAAACTGGAAAAACTTATTGACTCGAGTATAAGCCGAGGGTGGAAAATGCAAAGTCAGATAGTGGAGTTTTC
>CM070038.1:95434583-95447022 GCA_036250615.1 Ptychadena robeensis
GGCAGCCCCCTATTGTCCCCCATATGTGGGGCTCCTACCGTACTCGCTCAGAGATCATGGGGCAGCCCCCTATTGTCCCCCTTATGTGAGGCTCCTACCATCCTCACTCAGAGATCATGGGGCAGCCCCCTATTGTCCCCCTAATGTGAGGCTCCTAAAATCCTCACTCAGAGATCATGGGTCTACACCCCTGCTGTGCCCATTACATGGAGCTTCCACCATTGCTGAGCTTTACAAACCAGGTTTGTATACTTGCTGTGCCCATTGTGAGTTGCAACTTCTATTGTCACTCATAATTAGAGATGGTCGAATTTTTCGACTTGCTAACTTTGTGAGCTGATTGCAAAGCCCCTGAACATGGTATCATCACCAAACTTGCTGGAGATGTAGAGAAGGGTTGTGGGACCATTTGAAAAAAAGAAGTGTTGCTCTAGCACATGTACTTTTTGCATAAATTAAGTTCAAAGTTAAAGTCGAAATTCCGATTTTCAAAATTTTTACTTGACTTTAAACTTAATTTGTGCAAAAACTATTTGTGTTAGAGACATACTTTCTTTTTTGGAGTATACCCCCAACCCTTCTCTACATCTCCAGCAAGTTTGGTGATGATACCATGTTCAGGGGCTTTGCAATTAACTCGAAATCGGCGAAATGGTCGAATTTTTGAAAAAAAATTTGACCATCTCTACTCATAATTCATAGGCCTGCAAGCGTGCTGTGCCCATAAAGTGGGGCCCCTACCATCCTTGCTCTGAGATCATGGGACTGCACCTCTGCTGTGCCCATCACATGGGTCTCTCCCCATCCCTATGCCTTCTTACCAGGTTGGCACGCTTGCTGTGCCCGTTATGAAGGGGACCCACCATCCTCACTCTGAGTTCTAGGGTCTGCACACCTTCTGGCCCCTCTTTGAGGCGCTCCTTCCATCCTCACACTTTTTGTGAACCTCTGCGTTCTGAAACCTCCCCACCAGAGTAAAGCTGCCCGTCTTATCACTATAACAGTATGCGGTTATCACTGCCAGAGTTGGTATTCCTGGGCACGCACAGGAGCGCACAGCCGCGTCCCTCCGGAACCAGTTGCCAACTCCCTAACAAATGGCGCTAATAACAATAATGAATTGAAAATTGAGAGACACATTGACATCAAATATGTTATCTAAAATTATGCAAATTGAAAATGTGCTGCCTGATTTGCATATTCACAGCAAATTAAGTTTCCTTGTTCAGCCTTGTGCATGGTGGATATTAATCCGAAGCGCCACGCAATTCGTGCCAGCATGAAGAAAAAAACTTAAAAGAAGCATTTCTATCTATCTATACTGATGACATAGCAGTGACACTGGAGGAAAACATAAATCCCCCCGGGGACCACAATGACTCCAGCCGTCAACTACATGAGGAAGGATAAAAAAAAAAGAGGGTCTGACCTATTATAGCTGTCCATCAGGGCCTAATATGGGTGCACATAGGGCCACAGGAAACTCTCCCTCGCTGTGCTGGAGCACCGTGTACGGGCATGTTCCTTTTCTACTTCTCCTTCCTCCACCAGCACTGCCACCCCTCCCCCCCGTGTTCAGATCTGCACAGGGAGGGCACGATGGCAGAGCCAGGGTCGCCAGGGGGCCCTAAGTGGGCTCTTGCATAGGGCCCTCAAAAGGCTAGAAATGGCACTGCTGTCCATGTCTGAATCAGAAAAATAATTTTATTTCCCATGATGCAACAGTAACTACTCCATTAATCCTTAAAAAGGTTTGGGTCCAACGTTGCCTATAGTGTCTTCTCAAAACCGATTTTAACATGTCGCAGCTCTTACAGGTGCCCTTAGGTCAGTGGTTCCCAAACTTTCCTTACACGGCCCCCCTTTTCTAATTAGGGATGTTATCGAGCCCCCCCCCCTTCCTATTTAAACACAGGTTCAGAAAGAGGCCCCCCTGGAATAACTCCGCACCCCCCAGTTTGGGAACCACTTGCTTAGGTTGAGGCACCGCTGATCTCACTTCTTCTAGGCCGGCTCATATAGTCGTATACACTTGGCCAATCTATGTGTGCTGGAAGCATCTGCTCTGGTCCTAGGGGAACAACGGAGTATTGTCTGAAAAATCCATATTGGAAGTTTCCCTTTTCCAGGCATGTCAGGATGATCGATAGCGTGATGTAACTGTGGGGAAAAGATGGAGCTGCGCGCAGGGGGGGGGGGGGGGGGGGGGGGGGGGGGGGGGGGGATAAGGACCTTGCCTGCTGTAAGGCTTCATTGTCACATACAGAGTTTTTCTGTTGGCAGTGTGTCCACCTGGGCTGAGTCTCCTCTCTAAAGGACACAATGGAAGTAACTGACTCAGCACAACACTCAGGGTATGTCTCCACTGCGCAGGGAAAAAGATGCAAAAAGGTGATTGTCCACGGTTTAGGGCGTGTTACCACCGCACCAGCTGTAAAGTGCCCTATTCCTTTGAAAAGGGAAACAGTGTGGAAACATTTGAATTTGTCCCTTGAATATAAATTGACGTGTCGCTGCAAGGACATGACAGTACCCCATGTTGGAAAAAAAAGTGGCGCAGAAGTGCACCTTTCTCTCCATGTTTGACGCATGTCTAATGCACGTAAAAAGACGCAGTGGACACAAACCCTTAAGCAGCCCCTAAATCAGTAGTGGGCAACTTGAGTTGATATGGAGGGCCACAAGTGCGGCCCTCGGCATCACTTAAGGGCCACACATAACATTTTCAATCTACACCCCAGATGCCCAACCTGTGGCCCGGGGGCCACATGTGGCCCTTTGGGTGTTCTTTGGCGGCCCCCCTCAGTATTCCACTTAAGGCCTCCAAAACCTAAAATTAATAGTGCATAGGGCATGGGAACTCACCTGTCTGTCGAATCAAAGGTTATGTGCCCCATAGATATAATCAATGGCTTTGAAGCACATGACATTTGATGATATAAATGACACAAAATGTGTATTACCATACTACAGTGTTCCCTATTGATTGAAGTATATTATAAAACAAATTTTGTTATTTAAAAAAATGAAACATAATGTCTTCTAGCTCTGCCTGCTGTAATCTTTTTCATTAAAAAATACTTATACAAGTCAGTATAGATTAAAAATGCTATGTGCGGCCCTTTAGTGATCCCACACTTGTGGCCCTCCATATCAACTCAGTTGCCCACCACTGATCTACACTGACTTGTATAGACATTTTTTATGAACAATGACAGCGTGCAGAGCTAGAAGACTTATGTTTCATTTTTTTAAATAACAAAATGTGTTTTAAATGATACTTCAAGAATTAGTGAACACTGTGGAAGACTGAGAGGGCGCAAAAGAACCCCAAAAGGGCCGCAGGTTGGGCACCTGGGCCCTAAATGGTTTAATTTATCAATTCGACTCGACATATAAAATCGATCATTTAAGTCAAAAGTGATGGAACATAAAATGGATCCGGGCGCGATGGGTGAATTTCAGCAGGTGGTACAAGTATCTGACTAGGTTTTTGGATGGATTTCTATCTGATGGTTCTGTGGAGCAGGGCGCAGGCCAGTTGTGTGTGCTGGTACCATCAATTAATGTCAGACAACTTTTACCATATTTTACATCATTAATGTTATATGGCGAATGTAAAACCCCCTGCGGTCAAAAGACTATTAGGCCATGGATCGTCGTGCATTCTAAAGCCCCCATACACGGATCTATTTTTTGTTTAATTCCCCAACAATCGATCTCTGTACCCTTTGCCACTCTGAAATGTAAATCTTTAGTGCTCATGTAGATGCTCCCCCCACTGCTCCCACTTTCACTGCAAGCCTAGTTTTGACTAGAGCTGGGGGTAGGGGTGGGACTAGCATGGTGGTGATGTTAGGAATGAGGTGATGGGGGGTCAGACTGAAGAGGGGGATTTTCAGGTTTGTTTTGAAAATGTTTAAAGTAGTCTAATGGGGCGAGGGAGAGAGTTCCAGAGAGTAGGAGCGGCCCTAGAGAAGTCCTGAAGCCACACATGTGAGGATGTTGTGAGCAGGGATGTCATTAGTAGGTCACTGGAGGAGTGGAGGGGGCGGTTAGGGGTGTATTTATGTACCAGGTTGGTGATGCAAGTGTGACAGGAGGTGTGGAGTGAAATAAACAGGGGTACACATAATCAGTACGCTGGTACCCAAAATTGTCTAAAACCTAGCTGTACGTACCTTTCTTTTCCTTCCTAAGTGCATCTGCGCACTACAGGAGAGATGCACAGAGCTTTCCCCCTCCTCTCTGATGAGAAGCAAGCCATGCTTGTGTTGTGCTCTGAAGGCAAGTGCTCTCTAGTGACACCCGGTGGCTGAAACTAATATTGCAGATTGAGTTGAGATTACAGCTATATTGTTAAATGTATACAATTTATTTCACTTGGATAACCGCAGGGAAACTTTAAAAGGTTGCAGTTAGGGGTGTCAAATTGGCAATGTAAATGACTAATTTAAAAAAAAGATTGAACTTATAAGGGTGTTGGAGATTTGGGGGACGAAAATACAAGTAGGCATATGTAGGGGTAAAATCTAACAAGAGAAAAGTTGCACCACTGAGATATGATACTGATATCTGGGGGTTCAAACAGTGTTGTACTGTGAGAGTTACCAAAGCGAGCTGGTGGTGACCTGTGGATGGAGACAGCTAATCAGAGAATCAATCAGGAACAGGGAGGTCCACCTGCAGTCGAACCTACCATGCAGGAGGCTGACGCAGAGGACAGTGAGGGAGAAAGTGTGGAAGACCACCCTACATATGGGGCGAGTACCAAACACCATTTCCTGGTACTCATCTGAGGAGCTCACTAAAAAAGTTATGTGCACCCCTGGATATAGAAGTAAGGCAGATTCTCTGGACAATGTGAAGCCAGTGTAGAGATTTGCAGAGACGAATGGCAGATGAGGAGCGGTTAGAGGAGTAAATGAGTATAGCAGCAGCATTCATATAGAACTGGCTACAGAAAGTTCAGCAGCACTACATTTGATACACAGTATATATTAAACCCTAGGTGCCCAACCTGCGGCCCGGGGGCTGCATGCAGCCCTTTGGGCGTTGTTCTGCGGCCCCCCATGGTCCTCCACATGCGGCCCCCAAAACTGTTAATGCATAGGGCATAGCGACTCACCTGTGAAGTGGTCACACGCTGGCCCAGCTTTCCTACATCAGTAAAATTGTCAATGTTGCTGTCGGGTTTTGACTGCCTGTCAGGATCTGGCCCACCACCTGCTGTGTTATGTCGACAGGGGGAGGGTCTGGGTCAATTATATGTGCGGCCCTTTAGTGATGCCAAGGGCCGCACTTGTGGCACTACATATCAACTCAGTTGCCCACCACTGTAATAAACATTAATACACAAGTTATATCTTCTATCTGCTTTAGGTCAGGGTCAAAACAAAAACACTCCTAACTATGACAGGTTCACTTTACTAAGCTATAGCTCATGGAGGAAGTAAGCAGGTAGCAGCCTTAAAAAATCTAGAGCTCCCCTTTAAGAGATAACACAAAGGAGATGGGACGCCGGAGATGAATCGGATCTGTGAGTTTCATTTGGGTGTGAATCTCTTGCGGCAGCTCGAGCAGCGGGCAGAGTCAGGGAGGAGAATGAGCCGATATGAAGTACTATGACGCCTGGCACGAACAGACATGGGCACAATCTGCCGAGATAAACGACCGCCTCAGATTCACATGCAAATGAGAGTAATTAATCATCTTGATGTTTCCTTTTCATCTTCCTTCCTTCCAATTTCTTCCTTCCCTGCTGCTCGAGTTCTCCCGGACGGGCCTCACTAACGTGCCAAGGCTTATGCCAAGGATGCACAGCTGCTGCGCTCGCAAGATTTTTGCCCAGCTGGCACTAAGGCTGCAGGTTGGCACCGCTCGCCTCGCTAGTATATTCAGCAACGCAAGGATGGATATTCCATACCGCTAATTCTTTAATTACAACCACCTTATAGCTACATGTTTAATCTGGTTCAAATCATTGCCCGCAATATGTCATTCATTAAATTGCGCTTTTTTGGGTTAATTAGGGACGTACGGTGAGATGAAACTCGATGAAAGTTGGAGGAGCTGCTGATCTGTGGAGCCCATAGAGTCCATAACACTCCCTGAATGGGTAAGATAAACTAGACAGAACTTTTCATACACACAAATGTGGGCACTGCGGGCAGGTCAGGGATAGAGAAGTCAAATTTTTCGACTAGCTGACTTTATGAGTTGATTGCAAAGCCCCTGAGCGTGGTATCATCACCAAAATTGCTGGAGATGGAGAAGTTCAAAAACATAGTCAAAATTCGGATTTTTGACATTTTGACTTGACTTTGAACTTCATTTATGCAAAAACGTTTTGTGTTAGAGACATACTTTATTTTTTGAAGTATACCCCTAACCATTCCCTACATTTCCAGTAAGTTTGGTGATGAAACCATGTTCAGGGGCTTTGCAATTAACTCGAAATTGTCGAAATCGTCAAATTTAATGGTCGAATGTTGGCACTGCCCCAGCATGAGCTGCGTTGGTGTTGGATAGAGAGAGAGAGTCAAAGTTAAACTGCGGGCTTCCTTCGATAATGTACAGTTGTACAGCCTCCCCTCTCTATAGCAGCAACTATTTCACAGGGGTCGCTAAAAAGCATCAGTGCTGCTGCTTACAAGTGCAGTGGGAAGTAAGGAGGGAGAGTAACATTACCCTCCTAACTTCCCACACAGGACTTAATCTGCACAAGCAGGAAGGGGGCATGGCACTTAACCGGGCCATACACAGGTCGATTTTTGATTCAATTCCTGTGTGCGTTTGTGGTGATCGATCTTTTGGGAATCGAATGCTGCCCACCTTGACCAATCGATCCCACTTGAAGGAAAAATCGATCAAACAGGGATCCGACATGTCGGTATTTACCTGTTCGATGGCCATTACTTATGATGGGGACCCTCTATATCCATCCAAAGTATCAACCGGGAATCGAGTGTGCGACGATTGTTGAACGATTGTTCATCACTTTTTGTGAACACATGTTGTGATCGATCGTACAACAATCGCAGGGGAATTGCAATGTGTATGGATGGCTCTACTTGAAATTGATGTCGCGGAGTGTCACTCCTGGTATTTGGAAAGCAAATCCTGCAATTTTGCGTTCCAGATAATGGAAGTGAACATTCACAATGTCACTTTCTGGGTCACAGCATTAGGAAGGTTGAGAACAACTGCTCCATAGTCTTATCTCAAAGATTTGAGCTTCTCAGAGTGTGCATCAGGAAATCACATTGAAATGACACTAAAGCTAGGCACACGGGTAGATCTGTAAAAAGATTCGAGTACAATCAATCAACGTGCGCGCTCACAGTGATTGACTGTACTCTAATCTGCTTACAATCCTACCTGTGTGTGCTTTCCTTCGAGCAGGATCAATAGAGTCTGCTCGAAAAAACTTGATTAAACAGGGTTCCAACATGTTTGAAAACCCTGTTCAATCTCCATTACTTTGCATGAAGAAGAATCTTCATGCAAAGTATAGGAACAGCCGATTCCAGCCTTCACAGTCAGTGTGAAGGGGCGGAGCCAGCACTCCTCACACTGAAGCCGACGCTGCTGTGTGGGGAGGAGTAGGCTGGATGGGTTTCTCCCCAGCTTGTACCATGTTCTGATTCATGCGGGCTACAAGCTGTGGAAAACGGGTCCCGGAGGTACCCATTGAACGGGAATCGATGTGCCCATGTGGTGCACATTGATTTCCGTTCAATTGATCCCCGATCAATCACAGCGTGGTGACGTCACCACGCTGTGATTGATCGGAGGTTGATTGCACAGGAATTTACCCGTGTGTGGCTAGCCTAAAGCTAGCCATACACGTGTCGGATTCCATGTCCAATCGATTCATCATCCAATTGATTCTGGCGGGAATCGCAGGTGTGATCAATCGGCCAATTAAGAGTATCCATCGCAGCATACCACCTTGTCCAAGCGGATTCCGGCACGATTCCGTGTCCGATTCCACCTCACAAATGGCAACTCCCCCTGATCCGGGCAGAATCGGATGAGAAAGACCAACATGTTGGTTCTCCGTCGGATCCGATTCTGGGCCCCTGAACGATCGGACCTGATCGATCGGACAAGGTGGGCTGCATGCGATTCCGGCACAATCGTTTGGCGTGCACGCGCCCGGAATCGATCGTGCCGGAATCCGGTGCGAATCCGACACGTGTATGGGGGCCTTAAGTCTTTCATCATCTATCCTCATGTAGTGACCTTAGCTAGGGTGCTCCTCATGCTAATGTAGTCTGCTGCCTTACACTTACCAAAGCATTCACATGCTTACATAATTGTATAACTGTTAGGCCGAGCCTTCACTTTGTCTTCATGACGCTGGTTAATGGTCGTCTTTAAGAAGCACTCGAAACGCTGCCAAATATATCAAATGGGCCAGTACACACAGCAGTGAAGTGCGCGCAATGAGTTGCTCTGTTTTTAAAATGGATTTTTCGTTTTAGGAGGTGCGGTGTGTGACAAGTGTACAGACATGCCCATAGAGAATGTACGGGTGCATCTAAAAATCGCATCCAAAGCGCCTCTAGAATTTCGAACGCATTTTTTTGACAAATGGGTGGGGAAACAACTGTATAACTTAAATAAAAAAAAGAAGTTGCGTCCAAACCGCAACAGGATGCACCCAAAACGCAATGAAAATATAGTGGAGCCTTGGCCTAACTAAGGTTGGGTCTACACTTAGGCTATGTCCCTCACTTGAGCGAAGCGGAGATCGCTCATGATTTTTTGTGATCGTGTTCAGGTGCGATCAGTCTTTTTGTCTGTGATTTGTGCCCGTGATTTTTGGCCGCGGCCGATCGTCCTCATAGAGGACCGTGCATTCATGTCTATGAGCGCGATCGCATGCAATAGGGTGCGATTGCGCATGGCCTGCGATCTAAAACATGGCTTACCGTGTTTTTGATCCCAGGATAGCAGCCGATTGTGGCAGTGGGGATGAGACCATTCAAATGAATAGGAGAGATCGCCGCACTCTGATTAAAATCGCCTGTGACTGTGGGTGATCACCTAAGTGGGGACAAGCCCTTTAGCAGAGGGTGGTAGTATGGACATGTCGGTGTGATCTATCCATGTTTGTCCGCAGTATACCCGCTATTCGGGTGATATGTGTCAGTTTAAGGCAGGTTTTTCGCCATGTCGTCAATACCGCACCCTAGTAATTTTCGTGAACAGACCGTGCCCAAAATCAGGCGCCATTTGTTCATGTCACACAGTCAATTGTTTGGTGTCTCAGGGACAGGAATAAAGGTGCAAAAAAATTTATAACATCAGAAAAGTAACCCTTGCCTTTGAAATAGGCGGCCGGAAGGTGACAGGCTTTCAGGAGGCTATTTGTCCTGGATTTATAACCATTTCCTTCTCCAAATGAAGCCAAATGAAAAAAATTTGGCTTTAGATGTTCACCTTGAAGCAGGAGAAGATAACAATGAACAGCCCCATTAAAAGAAAAAACATGAGACTTCCGCTGCAGTACTTGTTTTCTGCCAGTAGATGTCCTCGTCCAATGGGCAGCATCATTCAATCTGAGCCTAGGTCAGTGGTTCCCAAACTGGGGGGTGGGCGCTGAGGTATGCCAGGCGCGGGGGTGCAGCGAGGCAGCTGAGGGAAAAGGGGGGTTCTACAGGGAAAATTTGGGAATCATTGGCCTAGGTCATCCTGGACCTGCTTCCATCCTGTGACTGCACCATGAAATGACGAGCAGCACAGCGTTGAGCTTGTCG
Source organism: Ptychadena robeensis (assembly GCA_036250615.1). Taxonomy (NCBI): domain Eukaryota; kingdom Metazoa; phylum Chordata; class Amphibia; order Anura; family Ptychadenidae; genus Ptychadena; species Ptychadena robeensis. Next base: position 95,444,351 of record CM070038.1, read on the forward strand.
CTCTGCTTATTCCTATTGTAAGTATTGTGAGTCCTGTTAACTAAACTACTGTATTTTGATCTCAAACTCCAGCCCTGCTGTATATAGGCTGCAGGTGGCATGTGCTAGGGCTGTACACACCTGCAAGCTTTACAATGTGGCTGGATGACATTTCTAATTTACACAGTATACATTAAAAAAAAAGACTATAGAGGGGTGGGCAAAAAAAGACTGCAGGGGTGGGCAAAATAAGGCCCGGGGGCCATATCTGGCCCCTTTATCTTTCATTGCTAACCCTTGGCCACCATGTTGAAGAGATTCTTCCCTCCACTTGTTCTCTGCAATGAGTGCACACAATGCCTAGAGGTGTCCAGATGTTGCCTTGGGGGACAATGCAGTGGTGTGATCATGACAGTGTGGGCGCATCCTCATGGTGACAGCAGGCCGTCTCTAGGAATTGCTAATAAAGGAGAACAGAGAATTTCCCCAGCAACGAATTGCTGGGGCGGGGGGACTTTAACGGCTTCACAATTGTATAGACACAAGGTCAATTAAAATTCACAAGTTTATTGTAAGAACACCCCCGAAGACATCGCGGGTGTATATTCACAAAGTATACAAAATAGGAGGTATTTGATTCAAACAAATCATAAATATATGACAAAGAGTGTATACAATACAAAGTATGATGCTAATAAAAGACAAAAGCCACAAGCCTATAGCCCAGGTGTTCGAGCTTTGGTCTACTCAATGGATGGATAAATGAGTAGGGACCATCCAAAGGTGGTAACTGTCAACCCAACCCGACGTACGTTTCGTCGATGGACTTCATCAGGGGATGTGGGCTGGTTGGATGGTGTGGAGTAACTGTGCTCAAATTAGGAGTATAGTGCCTAGATGTCTGGCGTACATATGCTGCTGGATAAGGAGCCTTCCCCCAGAACGGAGAGACATCAAGTCGGGTGCAACCCAGCAAGCCTAATTTGTGGATTTAATAGTATATAGAAGTAACGTCTAAGTAGGTAGGTGAGGGCTAACATCGAGCCCTGGTATTGTAGTAGGAGGGTAGCGTGGGGTAGGCGAGCCGAACCAGGACAACACGTGCAAGCGGCACCAGTACTACTGGGATGTTGGCTTCCCCAATGTGAGAGAGTACCTCATGTTTCAAGTCTCTAGGAATTATCTCTGCTCATTCCAATGAATTAGCATTAGTGCAGGTAATATAAAAACATAACAATGTCCCTGTCACATGTCACCTATCACACATCACCGCCAACATTAGTGATACTGGCCATGCATGGAATTGGCACACCGGCCCCTTTATCCAATCTAAGAAGCCAATGTGGCCCACGAGCCAAAGAGTTGGCCCACCTCTGGTATAGAGAGTACAGGAGAGGAGGCTGTACAACTGTACAGGATTAAAGGAAAGCGTCAGTTCACCTCTCTTTTATTCTATCCAAGGCCGATACAGCTAATGTTTTCCAGTGATTATTCACACAGCAAAGTACCCTAGGCAGGGGCAGATGAGCAAGCCATGTGCCAACATTGTCCATGACCTGCCCACAGTGCCAACCTTCATCACAATGTAGCCATACACAGACCAAACTTGGTTTTAACCTCTATTTCCCCTAGGACAGTGATGCAATATGCGCATGTACAAGTGCTGATTAGCGCAATTAAGGTAACTTTTTTCGAATATTAGGTGAAAAATAATGCCTATGCTGCTCATCACTACTCCTGGTCTAATAATATAGGGCGCGCACGTAACCTGATGTAATGTTTATTTCTTGGTCGGATGTCTCTGTTCTTTCATAATGAAAAGTTCTCTTCTTTTTTTTCTAAAAAAACATTGTGGGCAGAGCGTAATCTCGGATGCTCATCTCCCGCTGATGCCCGTTTGCTGTACAGCTTCACACGGCCTTTTAACACATCGTGCCAAAGAATCTAAGACCAAAGTGTATATAAATCAGACCTGGGGGGGGGCAATGGATGTTTATCATGTTGCTACCAGGATGAAACCACTTGTACTCTCTATAAATTTAGACACGAGAGGCTTGGCAAGTCTGAGAACTCATGGCGAGCTGGAATTAGAGTCTCATTAAACTTCAAAGATCCCTTGGCTATCCAGTCTCCATGCTGTTTTGGCTCTGCGGTGGTCACATTGTCACTCTCTGGATCTAATGTTAAAGCCTTTATTTTGGAAGGCCAAAGAAGAAAACATTGGTTATAAGGACGAGGCAGCTGGGTGCTGGAGAAAAAGCGGCACGGGACCTTTGTTTTGCCGGCTCTCCCATGCCCCCGGCGGATTTTATGAGTCACTCACACACGGGACGGCGACCTGTGTTCACAACCTAAAGGCAACAAAGTCCGGATGCGGACATCTAATGACACAAAACCCGAGATAATCGGCCACCACTAGAGTTATAGAGTTTTTATCTATAGAGGAGCACAAAGGATGTTGGAAAGCGGAGAGGGATAAATGGTTTCTTTGAGGCGTCAGAGAACAAAATAGCTCCGGGTCTGGAACATTCCATGTCTGTATTCTGCTTAAAGCGGAACCCAGGCAGAATGAGGGATATTATTAATTGCAGCTCAGTTTAAGTAATACACATACCGTATAGTAACACAATCAGTAAAGCCCCCCATACACCTTTTGATCACTCCATACAATTTCCTTTAGATCTACCAACAAC
>CM070038.1:95496214-95515947 GCA_036250615.1 Ptychadena robeensis
CCCCCCTGTACTTCTAATATAAGCCCTTCCTCGAAAATAAGACCTACCATGTCCCAGAGAAAGATTCCATATTTAGAAAATACATGGCAGTAGGCGTTTTGTCACCTCTTCTAAACCCAGAAATAAGCCCTAGTGTATTGTTAGCACCTAAAATTAATATAAGACAGTGTCTTATATTCGGGGAAACAGGGTACGCAGTAAGACCTACCCCAAAAATTATCCCTAGTGCATTTTTTTTGCATATAAAATGAATATAAGACGATGTCTTATTTCCGGGGAGACATGCTAGGTATTCATAATTCTTAGGTGTGGATGGTACACATCTCATTCATGATGATACAGTGACACCTAGTGTCCAGTTGGTGAGTTGCACTACAGTTACTTTTCTCAGTGTTAACATACAATGAAGGGCTGACAGTTAGCTCAGTTTCATGTCCCCTTCTCAAGCTTGTTATACTCTTAAACTTGGTTGCCACCTTTCTCCGGACAACTCTATTCGTTGCACTTATAACGTTTTCAGATGTTACCAGCACTTTAAAATTGTTTGCTAATAATGTTCTAAGTAACTGGTGGTTGTTTACCAGGGTGGTGTCGGAGAAACTGCTCAGTCTGTTCTGACACTTCCGCCACCCTAGGCGAGTGTAACGGTAAACCCCTACGCACAGCTTGGGGACATTTCTTATATATACATATGCGTTTGCATATGCGCTTTTCAACAAATTAATGAAAAACGCAGAAAAAGTGAGCAGTGTGTTTTTAAAAATGCATGCGGAACCGCTATATTTTTGAAAACGCAACGCAAACAATGTGAATGGTAACATTGTTTGTTAATGTAAAAACCTGCGCAGTAAAAAAAAGCGTGTGTTTTAAAAGCAGGTCACATAGAAAGCCTTAGAACCAAATATAGTAAAAAAAAAAAAGGCAAAAGCTGGGCATAGACCTTTAGATTTTCTGTACGATTTCGACCACCGCAATTGATTGCCTCGATCACTCACAAATCGATTCGAATCAATCGATTGATTTGACCCAAAATCACACGTAAAATCGATCGTGCAGGAATCGGACCTGTCTGAAAATTTTAGTCGATCAGAAATTTTGTGCTGTTATTTGTACCATGCAACCTACTTCCCTTACCGTCCGTTGCAGACAACCCACATTACATAATTTCCGATAAGAAAAGCTGCGAGCTGGAGATCGCACGATCTGTGATTGATCACGGGAATGAATCGGCCAGGGATAGAAAATGTAATATGGTGCAGTGTGCGATCGATTCTGTAATTGGAATCGATTCCGGAATTACATGGCACGACCGTCTAATACCTAGGTGCCCAACCTGCGGCCCGGGGGCCGCATGCGGCCCTTTGGACATTCTTTGGCAGCCCCCCTGTTATTGCATAAGGCATAGGAACTCACCTGTCTGCTGATACCCCACTAACAGGTCCTCGCTCGGGAACTTCTTAAGGCCCCCATACACGGATTGGATCCCATGGCCAATTGATCACTCACCCGATCAATTCCGGCGATCTCAGCGGGAATCGGAGCTCCGATCAATCAGCCAATTAAGAGTATCCGATCGCTGCATACCTCCTTGTCCCACGGATTCCTGGACGGATCCGTGTCCGATCGCTAACTTCCCAAATGGCAACTCCCCCTGATGTGTGCAGAATCGGATCAGAAAGACCAACATGTTGGTTCTCTGTCGGATCCGATTCTGATCCCCTGATCAATCGGACGCGAACGATCGGACAAGGTGGGCTGCATGCGATTCCGGCACGATCGTTTCGCGTGCATGCGCCCGGAACCGATCGTGCCGGAATCCGGTGGGAATCTGACACGTGTATGGGGGCCTTTAGAGTGGGAAGAGGAGGAGAGGTTATAAAAAAAATATGCAATAGGCATACATAAAAGACAATCGGACACAAAAAGACAAGATGATGCCTGAGCATGTCCCTCGTTTTTCAATTTCTTCTCTAATGTTGGTGTGGGATCAGCAGACTGGTGAGTGCCTATGCTCCCACTATTCCACCAATGAATGGGGGGGTGATTGTATAATATATATTGCGGCATATAACTTCAGAATAGGGGCACATTATCTTTGAATCAAAGGTTATGTGTCCCATAGATATCACCAGAGACTTGGATGATATTAATGACACAAAATGTGTATTACCGTACTACAGTGCACCCTAATGCTTGAATGTAATGTTTTATTAAATATGCTTATACAGGTCAATATAGGTTGAACATGTCATGTGCGGCCCTTTAGTGATGCTGAGGGCCGCACTTGTGGCCCTCCATATCCACTCAGTTGCCCACCACTGGTCTAATAGATTGATCGCAGGTAAACGTCTATCCCCAGCTGAACTGATACCTGCTCACAAGTCATTCATGACTTAAGAGATGGCGTCAGCTTAGCCAATCAGAATAAAGAGACTGTACAAATCGCCATCATTTAATATTCCGCACCCCCTTAGCTCATATACTAAGGTGTTTACAGCAACATAGTCACTTTACCCATTAGGCACAGGCATGCACTTAAAGAGTAAACCCAAGAGATCTAATAGATCTTACCAGATGTGCTGGCTGCATTCATTCCTCCTCCAAACCCCCCCCCCCCCGCCAACCCCAAATTTCCAAACCATAACCTGATGATACAGATACTAAAGTCACTTCACATGAATGCTAAAGGTGGGCCCCGGGTATCATGGTTTCTTGGTGTCATGGGGTATCAAGCCGAGTATGGGCTGACCCTATGAGTATTTTCACACTCTTCGCCTCTACTTTTACTTTCCCTTTCAGAGTGTAAAGTTCATGAACTTCCGAAAGTCCAGACATGCGAGAACTGTTTATTGTCACTGCAGCTGTTGTATGAGCTGACCCCTCTATCCATAATGACATTATATATAAACACATACAGTATATATACACGCATGCATTATATCATATATATATGTACAGTGGAGCCCATAACTATACACACCCCTGGCAACTTTTGGCCTTAAAGTTACTTTTATTCAACCAGCAAGTTATTTATTTTTTTTTTACGGGAAATGACATAGAAGTCTCCCAAAAGATAAAAAGACGATGTACAAGAGACATTTTTGTGAAAAAAAGCATTTCTTAGCTTTTATTTACATTTGACCAAAAGGTATCATGTCTATGATTATTCATCCACTTCACAAACTGTCACAATCTCTGGGAAAATCAAAAGTGCTATACCATTCCAAATAGTCCAAGCTGTTCTAAAGCCTCCTTATTACCCTGATATATTGGCAACAGCTGTTTTAATCAACTCAACAGGTGAAAAACAGCAGCACTCTGAAGTGGACAGTCATGGCTAAGACAAAGGAGCTCAGTGAGGACCTGCAGCTGCGCATTGTGGTTGCTCAAGTGGCTGTCTCAAGTCAGGAAAGGGCTACAAGGCCATATCTCAATGTTTTCAAGTTCCAGTGGCTACAGTGAAAAGTATTATTAAAAAAATACACACTGTAGAAAATCTCAGAGGACGTGGTCGGAAGCCAAAAGTGACACCTGTGCTGGCCAGGAGTATAGTGAAAGAGGTCAAAAAGAATCTAAGGGTCACCACCAAGGCCATCCTGGTCAGTCTGGGCTCTGCTGGTGGCAATGTATCAAGGCAGACAATCCATCGGACACCGCACACTGCTGGGTTCCACGAATGCAGACCAAGGAGGACGCCACTTATCCAGATAAGTCGCACAAAAGCTCACTTGGCCTTTGCAAATGCTCATCTGGACAGAAAACTTCTGGTCCATTGTGTTATGGCCAGATGAAACAAAAACGGAATTGTTTAGTCACAATGATGTTTCCTTCATTTGGGGTAAAAAGAAGAAGCCTTCAACCCAAAGGACACCATCCCCACTGTGACACATGGTGGTGGGAACCTAATGCTTTGGGGGTGTTTTTCAGCCAATGGACCAGGGAACCTAATCACAGTAAAGGGCACCATGAAAAAAGAGCAATACATGAGGATTCTTAACGATAACATCAGGCGGTCTGCAGAAAAACTTGGCCTTGGACACCAGTGGACATTTCAGCATGACAATGACCCAAAACACGCCGCAAAAGTGGTGAAGAAATGGTTAGCAGACAACAACATTAATGTTTTGCAGTGGCCCAGCCAGAGTCCTGACTTTAATCCAATTGAGACTCTGTGGAGGGAGCTAAAGATCAGGGTGATGGTAAGAAGACCCTCCAACCTGAAAGATTTGGAGCTCATTGCTAAAAATGAATTGGGAGAAATCCCTATGGAGACATGCGAGGAGCTGGTCTGCGATTATAGGAAGCGCGCGGTTGCTGGAATAGCCAATAAAGGCTTTTCTATTGATTATTGACTGTCTGTATCTCTTTCGGTTGAGAATTTATGGACAAGCATGTGATCAGCTGACGAGACTGAAAGTCCCTGATTCGCCGGTCTCATTTCTGCTGTGAAGGCTAAAACAGAATCAGCCAATAAAATAATTACTAATCAGCTGATCAGATTCATCATGAGCTTTTCCATGATTTCTCTTGCCGGAGAAACTTTCCTTAGAGTTTACTTTAATTAATTTTAATACATTTCCTGATGAGAATCTCCGCTGCATCCAGCCTCAGGCAATGTAGAAAGCTCAATACAAAGTGGAGGGGAGAATTGAAGTGTCTATGGATATGGCTCCCTGATCTAGTTGGTGAATATGCAAATTGCTGTCAGAAAACAGTATATTGTACAGTGGGAGAGATTTCATTGTACAAAAAAGGACAGTTTGAAGGTAAAAGAATCAAGCTTTATTGATACTCAAAAACAATGACAAAGTAACTTTTTGGGCTTCAGTTGTATGTAATTAGTATTAGTGGAGGACTCAGGTTTAAAGTAACATGTCACGTGTTGGTGCTGATGGGTCCTAAATATCTACGGTGACAGTGGTGTTTGTAATGCGGACTCCGTACCAGCCCTTCCAGTTCTGTGTGTCCTTCCCGCCATGGATAACATTTACATAGCGCACTCCTGGTCCATAGTTGCTGAAGTGGTGGGTTATCTAAAAAAAAAAAACAAGATAATTGTCAATATAGAACTGAATTAAAGGGCATGGCACAGAAAATCACAGCAAATCATAGAAGTTTGTAAAAGTTTCTAGAACCTTCCCCTACCACTCCCACTATCTCTCAAAAAACAGTATTGATCTTAACCCCCGCTGCCACCCATGCTTTCTGGTTCACTACAGTGTATGGGTGGGACCTCGGAATCCCCACTTTCAGTGCAAGACTGCTGGTCATGATGTCAGAGCGGTGTGACTGATCAAAAGGAAGAGGCTTTGCTGACTGGCCACAAAGATTGGGGGAAGCAATATTTCTTTTATTTCTTTTTACTACACTAATCAGAAAGGTAGTTTTAAAATGTTATGGAGACCAGCTTTAATATCATGGTGTGATCAGTAGAGAGGAGACATATGCCATTACATGTTGCCATTGGGTGCTGGTGCCCTTAGCCATGACCACAGGTGGTTGGTAAAACTCCTGTATAAGCCTCTTGTCCTGGGAAAGTAGTTCGATCTTCAGCTCATACTGGCAGCCACAGTCCTCCCGAGCTGCATACCTGGGTGGGGAAAACAAAATGTTGGAATTACAGAACTTACATTAATTTCTTGCTCTGCATTAAGATGTCCCTCCCCTGAGGAACAACACCATATTCCCCACACCTCCACCAAACCTTACACTTGGCACAATGCAGTCAGAGTACCGTTCTACTGGCATCCGCCAAACCCAGACTCCTCCTTTAGGTTGGCAGAAGCAAAAGTGTGATTGGTCATTCCAAAACATGTCCCTTCTGCTGTATAGTTTAGTGGTGATGTGCTTTACACCACTTCACCCGAGGCTTTGCTGTGCACTTGGTGATGAAATCCCATAAGCATTTAGGTTTGATCATAATGGTTGCCATTTGAATTAAACAGAGCCGCCCTCACCTCACACAAGTCAGAGAATAGAAAATTTGTAAAATGAATATCAATTTATTATTGTATATACCAGTCTGTAACAGTAATAGTCGGTTGATGATTGTCCAATAAAGAGTCGTTGTATCCATTTCCCCTCAGGTCGATGAGCTGAGTCTTCTTGCAGGAGCTGAAAAGATAAAAATAAAATAATGTTCTCTAAGCTGATCTGGCAGCACGAACATTTTACTCATAGTATATACATTAGCAGCTATGTGGTATTGCTGACCATACAAAATCATTGATATCACATCCCATATGCAGTATCTTATATTCCTCAAGCAGACACATGAGTGCCAGGCAGAGGGAAAGATTCAGATTACAAAGCTCTATGCACACCAATATAAGTTACTACATCATATCTATGACATATATAAGAGCCAAGTCATTAGGAAATATTTAATAAGGATTCTACACAGATAATAATTACAATTGAACATCCAGACTGTAGCAGCACTATCGATTTCATTTTTAACTCATTACGCTGTGAATAAAGGCTTCTTCAGGAAAAAAAAGGTTATTTTTAATGGAATAGGTGCAGAAAAACAACCTGACCACACACAAAATGTTTTGTCTCTTAATGACGTACCCACAGGCCATCCAATACTGATATATGGTCTTTAGATCTGTCTAATGTTAGTTCCTAGATACCTAAATGTGTTTAGGAGACAGGTGCTGAAATATAAGATCAGTCCATGTTTTTTTTTACATAAGACAATACCCACTGGCTTGGTTCACACTCAATTAGGAACTTTGATAGTGGTGCCATCTAGAGATGGTCAAATTTTTTTTCAAAAATGCCACGATTTCGACAATTTCGAGTTAATTGCAAAGCCCCTGAACATGGCATCACCACCAAACTTTCTGGAGATGTAGAAAAGGGTTGGAGGTATACTCCAAAAAAGAAAGTATGTCTCTAACTCAAACACAAATGAGGTTCAAAGTCAAGTCAAAATGTCGAAAATCGGAATTTCAACTTTATTTTTAAACTTAATTTATGCAAAAACGACACGTGCTAGAGCAAAACGTTGTTTTTCAAAATGTTCCCACAACCATTCTCTACATCTCCAGCAATTTTGGTGACGATACCATGTTCAGGGGCTTTGCAATCAGCTCACAAAATTAGCAAGTCGAAAAATTCGACCATCTCTAGTGCCATCTAAAACACTTTTAGAGAGATATATAATGATGTGTGTGGGGGTCTTTCTCCACCTATTCCAGTACAAATAGATTTTTTACTTTTTACTTTTTTACTTTTTTCCAGAAGAAACCCTTTATTCAGGGTGAAGTGCATTGAAATTGCTGCTGCTACTACTACAAGGCTATAACAATATACTTGTACACTATATGTATGTTTAACCCCTACAGAATATTATTCTTTATATATAGAAAGTTTAGAGTTTTGGTGGCCCCCTTGATTGAGTAACTGAAGTCATAAGAGAATTAACCTTTCTGGTGTCAGATACTTTCTACAGGTTCAATACTTGGAATGATGACTTTGGTTATCCAATAAAGTGTATCGCCTAAACTCCAGACTTTCTATATGCATCCAGGGCTAACACAGTACAACCCTCATTGTATACATATCATAATAAATATGCTGCGATATCTCATATTGTATATTATATTTATATAGTGCGTGTAGCATGTCATATATGCTTATCTGTAGTTTGATGAGTGATGTACCTATACAATATACAATAAATTGTTAAATAATAAAAATACATCATAAATAGTTTCTAGTACATTGTATTACTACTATATTACGGTCTGTTATACCGGAAAAATGTTGCACTAACCCAAAGGAAGTTACAAAGTAGTTGGTGACAGACGGAAGTGGGAAACTCTTTCCACAACCTCCAGGCAAAGCTTCAACCTTCCAACCATCACCTCCATTCTCAAGTATTGTCCAGTGATTCAAATTCTCTACAATACAAGTAATATAAAATTCACGTTATTCAGACAACACATCGAAATTGGAAAAAAAAAATCTTATTCAAAACAGCCGTCCCTACCCTTGTAAGTCACAAGTGCCCAAATCCAAATTTACATATATTTACATATATACAAAGACAAGAGAAGGGAGAGGGGGAGTGATTTTGTGAAACATCACTTCAGCCATAAAGTAGTAGTGTGTGGGATCATTGCATACTGACACGCACATTGCTCTAAGGTTGACAACATTTCTACAAGGACAAGAGCTACAGACCTCCAATCCTCATATAGGCTACAGATTACAGAATGTAGAGAGCTTCATGCAATGGGTGGTGTCCATAGCCAACCAGCTGTATCCAAGACTTACATCGCCAAGTACAATGCAAAGCCTTGGATGCCACTAATGGACTGTAGAGCAAAGAAGACATGTTCTCTGGAGTGACCAGTAACACTTCTTTGGCAATCTGATGGATGTGTCTGGGTTTTGTGGATGACAGGAGAATGGTACTTGCCTTGACTCCACTGTGCCTAGTGTAAAAAACTGATGGCTTAGGGTATGAGGTTGTTCCTCATGGGTGGGGCTTGGAGTCTTGATCTAGTTAAATGAATACTTCAGGATACCTAGACATTGTGGGCAATTTTAATAATTTAAATATTATGGGAACAGTTTGGGGATGACCTTTTCCTGTTACAACATGGCAAAGCAATGTCCATAGATACAATACATGGATGAGGGAGTTTAGTGTGGGAAAACCCCTGACCTCACCTCCAAAGAACACCTTTGGGATGAAGAGTTTTCTAAAAACTGTGAGCCTGGCCTTGTCCTTCAGCACAATGACCTTATATATGCTATTCTGGAAGAATGGTCAGAATTTACCATGATGATGTCACATCGTGATGATGTCACATCGGGGCGGCAGTGGGAAATTTTAAAGTAAATCTAAATCGAAAGACAACAGTTTTCTATGGAGAAAGCTGTTTTCAGTGTGATTCCCCAGATGTGCCCCTTTGAAGTTAACCCTCTCTCCCCTGGTGTTATGTCACCAGGTCCATCACACCAGTGGAGAGAGGGTGCCAAAGGGAATTGTACTGGATACAGTGATAACAATCACTGTAATCTATGTCTGTCAAACTGTCAATCTATCATACAAAAGTAGTATTTTAGAGATTTATTATTAAAATAATACCTTTTATATATTTTTTTTTATATAATTGTGTATTTCAAAATTTTTATATTCAGAATGACTACTAGACCCTTGTACGGACATATTTTGGGCCTACAACATAAAAAAAAACTTTCCATTTAAGTTTATGGTGCAGTTTTGGTACAGAAATCTGGACCTCACAAGAGCGCTAGGAAGGTTAATAATGTGTTGGTCATACAATGTCATGTGTGTGTAAGTACAGGGGGAGCTACACTTTCCTACATATACTGTGTATATATATTATTACTTTTTTTTTGCAGAAGTACATGTTGCCCATATCAGTGCTCTCCACATCATTTTTAAATAAAAGTTTGCCTGATGACCCTACGGAATGAATGTAATTGCCCTGCCCATGAGATAGAAAATATTTCTCTGCTTATAAATAATAATAGATCACTCACCAGTAGCACTTGGATTTTTGACCAGGTTCTTGCTAAACAGAAGGAAAGGAGCATTATTAAAACATCAGATCATCAGACTGCAAGAATCACAAATATATAAAACATTAATTACACTCTGCCTGCCAATTCAGGCAACAATACAACCATACAATACAAAAAAATTGTATGTTTGTAAATACAATACAAAAATTAAAAAAGTATTTCATCTATCAATCATCGTCTTTGTCAACATGACAACAAATGGTCTTTGGAGAAAATGTTATAATTTTTTTTCATTTCTATAGAAAACAGGGAAGAAATAAAAGCTCCAATTGTTTTTGGCTGTGTAAGGTTGGGCCAATTATCCCTCAATAATTGTCAATGAGACTCAATAGGAAGTTTGTGGAATTCCCTCATGGGCATAACTACAGAAATATTTCCCATTACTTCTGTTCTGAACACAAACATTGTATTTTCCCAGCACCATGTTTACCATTACAAATTGAGGGTTAAAGCTCTGCTATGGGGACTCAGACCACAATAATGCGGCTGCCACAAAATCAGTTGTGCCCACCTGGTGAGATCGATCAGGAATCTCCCGTATGTCGGATTGCACGGTGATCCAACATGTTGGTCAATTTCGGACCGATCCCATGACTTTGGATGGGGGCACCAGTAATGTCCGGCATACAAAGGGTGCCTGCCGATCTTCTGAGGGGCCGGCTGCAGCATGATGAAGTCATCACCCTGCAGTCTATCCCTCATCTAAAGAGGGAGAATCTTAACCTGTATGCCTACCTTGACTCTTCCCTAATCTTTTAAAGACAAAAAACAAAAAGGGTTTTGCTATTAGGTAAACTTTCTTTTAACATCTAGAAATACAGATAAAGGTACGGTATATATAAAAGGTGTAAATGGATTACAACGGTGGAAATCATGGTTCTATTATTGAAGGAGCAATGCACATAATACATCTGATATAGAACCCATTGCTGTATGAAGCATAATCATGTGAAAGGCATATGCAGTGGAAATACACGGTATAGGGGGTCGGGATGTCTCCCATAGATATAGAGCATTCAGTGGGCAAGGGGAGGTGGGGTCCGCTGCTTCCAAAGGATCTCAATACAGGCTTTAGATAATATGAACGAGAAGAGACTTTTTATATTTTTCTGGGGGCATTGGGGTCTTGTGTAGTAGGTTGGCAGATGGCTCTATAGATTTTAGCACAACTTTCTGCACTAAATCCCAGAAGTCTTCCAGGGCAGGGCAACCAAATATTATGAAGAAGAGAGTATGAGTGAGTGTCCAGCTTTGGGTGGACTGTGATGGGTAAATATTGTGCAGCAGATGAGGTGTCTTATATCACCTAGATAGGAGCTTGTTACCAGCCTCCTGGATCTAGCAAGAAATAGAAGCCCCATGGGATAAGAGGATGACGACATAATTAATTATAATAATTTTCAGGGAGGGCAGCATCTGGGGCAGTACCATGATTTAGTATTGAGACTTTGGGTATTCTCATGTTTGTTCACAAAAAATAAATCCATCCTGGCCATATTGGAGCCAAGTTAAGATCATTGTACATGGTTGGCAGGGCAGTCGCTGTGTTTAGAGGTTTCCCACAGTGTGGCTGGCAAATACCGGCAACCAATAATTAAATTTCATGTTATTGGGAAACCCCCGGAAAGCCATCAGCATCTAAAGATAGCTATAGATGCTCAATTTCATTGATTTGTGCAATTTTAATATGGATTGTCAATCTAATGACAATGCTGATCATATTGCAACCCCCCCCCCACCCCAGATAATAGTTAGAGAAGTGTCCCTACTAAAAGACAATTGGTGTCAATGGCTAGATCAGCAGTTGGAAAGAAAACTAAAACTAATGCAGACACTGCAACTAATGGCTTCAATATTTGATAGTTTAGATTAAATCTTACCTCATGTTGGTAGGTAGTGTTCAAATAACCAAATGTAAAGAAAATGGTCAATTCTGTAAAATAACATATGATAGAGGATATGAGAAGGAGTTCTGCACACAATCCATACACATAGAGTGAAACAACAAAAAATAAAAATTATTGACAAGTGAGAATGACCTTGACCCAAAGTCAAAGTGATCTACTATTTAAAAAAAATGACTGTAATACTTTTATATTAAAAGTGTTAATAAAGACAATTAAAACAGAAGTAAAAAGCACTTAATAATAAAAAAAAACAACCACAAAAAACAAGCTCTACTGTTTATTGGTTTAATACAACTTTAAAATGTTAATATTAACAGTGTTAATAAAGACAAGAAAAAAGAAAAAAAAGCATTGTGAACTGTTGTGATAATAAAACAAGTGCCAGTCTGAGTACAAAAAAAATATTACATGTAACATATAACAATCGCACAGTTGGGTCAGACAAACCCTTGCCATACCTGTCCTTACTGCACACAGGTCAGTACCTCTCGCTGTAAGTAGCTCTTATAGGTCCACCACTGGCTTTATATCTGGATTCTGGTCCAGTCGCCCCCAACATTCTCATACCACCCCCACTGGTTTGGCATTCCTCTTCCCACACATCCATTGCACCCACAGCTTACCCCAAGGCCATGTATGTATGTAACCCTGACATGAGTCTAGTGACATATAGATATGATCTGGTATTTTTTTCAGTTATTTACACCCACCTGTCCACTGGTATGTTACAACACAAAATATGGATTCCCATTCGTGTTTATTTGGTTTATTTCTAAATGTATTTATTTAGAGCAGAAAGGCCGATTTATATGAAGTCTCCAATCTCACCCATGTCATAGCTTTCTTGTCTGACCAATTTCTTTATTTGTTGTTTTCTTTTCATAAATGTTTTATTAATGGAAATACACATAACAAATATATGCAGCCAAATAACACATACACATTAGGTTATAATACATAATCTTTGTAAGAATATACACATATCTTTTTCTCAATAACATTTTTATCTGATGTTTGATAACTATATCTGGCCATACACGCATAGATGGCTGCTAGATCGATGGCCGATCCGAGCGCTGGCGCCACGCCATCCATCGTGTGGCCATATAACTCGGCCACCCCTGTCTTTGGGTGGGATCAACCGTTTCCTGCTCAAAGACAGGCTCGTCAAGAAGGTATCGGACATGTCCGTAAATCCAGAGGATTGAATTGGAATCGGGGAGCTAAAGTGGTGCGCCTTGATTCCAGTCCAATATCTCCTGGTACTGAAGAGAATTCATGGTACCTTGCACACGCTGAAGCTTCCCTGTACCTGCAGAAGCAAAACAACCCCAAAGCATGATTGACCCCTTCGCCATGCTTCAGAGTAGGCAAGGTGTTCTTTTCTTCATAGGCTTTGTTCTTCCTCAATGGAGCACAATGGAGCGCCGTGCACCTTTATGGCACTTGATTTTGCTTGAATCTATTACAGAGTTTGAGCCACCTAGGCTTCCTGCTCGAAGAAGATCGGCCAAAGAGGTTTCCAACATGTTGGGAAACCTTGATCGATTTCCATTATCACACACGGTCCCCATGCGAAGTAGTGGTCAAGGGCTGCGCGAAGCTTAAGAAGCTTAAGCGCAGCGTGATGACATCATTGTGCTGCATTTGGCTGGGCATCGGTTGTATGGGGATCTACACATGTATACCCAGCATTGGTACTCTTAAAAGCTCAGCTATTTCTGTTTCAGTAGGTTTGTGTGAAAAAAGGATGATAACACAGGTCACATCTTGTGTGTTAAGCAGGGAACACACGGCTCGATTTTGGAGCCATCCGATGCTGTCAGATATTGGAGGAGCTGGAGAGACAGCTCAGCCGATGCTTTGCATGGAGACCCTGTGGTTTCCATGCAAAGCAACCACATTGACCGTGATTTATGGTCATGTCCGATATCCCTGTTTTCGAGCGGGATTGATTATGATACGGCTTGTTGAAAATAGAAACCACTTAATGCACCAGGTTGCTCTTCCATGTACGCCAAATTGGCAAAGTTCAGAGCAAAAGGGATTTTAAGGCAGACATTTGATGTATATATTAGCATCAATAATAGTAACAACACATTTACACAATGTTAAACATAGTAGTAACACATTTATTCAGTGTCAGTTTTACGGTATATCAGGAACAATTGATCACTTATTATAGTGCCAGGTAAGTAGGACTAGCTGGTCCTATTATGGTGCCGGGTGATTAGTCCTACTTGCTAGTTTAACAAGATGTCCCCCCATATTTACTGACATCTCTTTCCTTGCAGTGACAATCCACAGACCTCATGGAAAATGTCCTGATGAAGCGACTTGCATGACGCAAAAGACGTCGACAGTTAACTGCATGAATGTTGCCATCTTCAATGACTGATCAATTGTTCCTGATATACCGAAAAACTAACACTGAATAAATGTGTTACTACTATGATTAACATTGTATAAATGTGTTGTTACTATTATTGATGCTAATATATACATCAAATGTCTGCCTTAAAATCCCTTTTGCTCTGAAATTTGCCAGTTTGGTGTACATGGAAGAGCAACCTGGTGCATTACGTGGTCTCTATTTTCAACAAGTTTTATTGTTGGGATATTGGCAGACTGCCTATGTTTCTTTATTTAATAATTATATTATGGGCTCTACTATTTTTCTCACATATGATATGGGCCAGATAGATGGCCATGTGCATTGTGCATTGATCTGGCCCATATCTAAATGTGTGTACCCAGCTTTAGGATTGAGGCATCCAGCTTTAGGTCTCAGTCTTTGGTGTTTGGAGAGTTCCCTGTAGTCTCTTGTAGAAAGTTTGTAGTTTATCTTTAATGCCAGTGTTGTCACCCTCCAGAAGTTTTGTTGTGTCTGTTATTTTCTATTTAATGGTTCTCTTTAGGCTGTAGCATATTTTGATCACCTTATTCCGTAGTCTTTCAGTTACAGATACAGCAATAGTAGAGTGTTGTACCGTGTTAGCCATCGATAAATACAGCAAGTTTGGAGTTCAAGTGATACCGTTATTGACTTCAGTTAGCCAATAAACGGTATCACTTGAACTCCAAACTTGCTGTAGTTACAGATACAGTAAATAAGTATAGTGATGAGCAGCATAGACAATATTTGTATTCACAAAATATCGAAAATTTTTAAATTTTCAATTTCAATTTGTGATCTCCAGTCATTATTACCTTCATTGCGCAAGTTGCCACTTGTACATGTGCATATTGTGAACGCAATGCACGGTATACCGGGTACTGATGCAAAAAATCTCAAGATATTGTAGATCTTTGCGAAGTGCCGATATGCGCAATAAAATTGCGCAAAAAATGGTGTTTAGAATATTCGCGATCAACACTATATATATAGTTTTATTTCTGTATTATGAAGGTTTAATGTTACAAAATAAATATGTTTAGCTGTTAGTCTGGAGGCGTGTTGCTTCATCGAATACTTTGTGTCAGGAATTTCTTGTTGTATAGCTTGTTTTCTAGTAAACGATCTACATTTCAGAGAGTCTTGTCAACTGTTTGTTCCCATTATAATTAGGCCATTACGACTCCTCCTGCTGTATCATATATTGGAAATGTAATAAAAACAGCAATAATAACACAGAGCAGGAATTTCCAATCACTTAAAATCCTAATATTATTACTCTTATTAATGATTTGGACTTGTTTCCTCAACAAAACCTACATCACACAGCTGGTGGAGAATCAGCACCTTACAGCTTGTAGCATGGCACATTAAGGAAGGGGGGGGGGGGGGCGCTTATAGCTTTCCTTACGATCCGCTGTCATGAGGAGAGCCAGGAGTACAGAAATTGTTGTACCATACTTATTGACATTTTCCTTTCCTGGCATCTTCTCGTTGGTCGTTTCCCACCCTACTGGGGCAGGGCTAGTGGCATTCATTTATAGGCATGGGAAAAGGGTCCTGAGGCAGTGGTGGGGTGGAACTGACCCGTTGTACCACGAGGTAAAACAATTGGCACTAATATATTTGTAGCTTTGAACGGGTTCATGTGGGAGACACCAGACAATTGGACTCCACACCCCAAAACTTTTGCCGCCTTTACCCCCCCCCCAGGTCAACAAGAATATTTTAAGCAATATATGCCATGCACAGGCTTTTGCCAACAATATCTTAATTTAATGATTAAATGTCCACACATATGATGCAAGGGAATAACGTTATTTCTTCTGGGCAGAAATATATACAGGCTTTCACTATATAGGCCAGAGACAGGGTACAGTTCAGGGCTGCTGTTCGGGGGGGAATCCTGTCCCGGACCCGAGCAGCTTGGGAGCCCGGCGGACATTACCTTAGGGCACCCGTGGCCGCATTTCAGGCTGCCCGATGAGTTGTCTGCTAGAACCCGCAAGCCCCCCCCCCCTCTCGCTCCACAACTTTGTTCGGAAGGAGAGGAGTGGATTACTTTTTTGCTAGCACCAATCCCCCCCACCACACAAATTATTTTTTTCAAGGGGGCCAGAAAAACTCTCTGCGGCCCTGGTACAGTCCATAAGGTACAAGCATGGACATTCACATTGAGCACCCGCCACAGATTCTCAATAGGATTGATTTCTGGGCTCTGTCCAGCCACCCTAAAATCTTGGTTTTGGTATTTTTGAGGAACTGTTGGACTAATCTGATGTATGCTTTGGGTCATTGTCTTTGGAAGACCCAGCGGTGACTTAAGCCTAGACTACGAGCAGACTTCTGCATATTCTCCCTTAAAATTTCAACACCATTTCAACATAATTTTCTTTTTTTATTTTACCATCTACCCGAACAAGGCTCTCTCTGCCTGAGGCTGCAAAACAGTCCCACAGCATGATGCCCCCACCACCATGTTTAACTATAGGAATTGTGTTCATAGGTTTGAAGACCTCTTCCTTTCTTTGCCAAACCTTAGCATCATCCATGTGCTCAAACAGTTCCAGTTTAATCCAATTAGACCAAAGCACAAATTTGAAAGGTAAAGATGAATTTTGGGAATGTCTGTGCTTGGGTGTGTTAAACTCAAACTGTTTGGGCACAAGAATGTTGAATATATGGTTGGTAAAGAAAAGGAGAGGCCTTCAAACCTAGGAACACAGTTTCCACAGTTAAATATGATGGTGGGTGCATCATGCTACGGGGCTGTTTGCAACCTTCCAAGAAGGCAATAGAGATGGTCGAATTTTTCGACCTGCTGACTTTGTGAGCTGATTGCAAAGCCCCTGAGCATGGTATAATCAGCAGAATTTCTGGAGATGTAGAGAAGGGTTGTGGGAACATTCCAAAAAAATTGTTTTGCTCTAGCACATGCAGTTTTTGAATAAATGAACAATCAAAAACAGAAGTCGAAATTCCGATTTTCAAAATTTTGAATTGATTTTGAACTTCATTTGTGCAAAAACGATTTGTGTTAGAGACATACTTTTTTTTTGTAGTATACCCCAACCCTTCTCTACATCTCCAGAAAGTTTGATGATGATACCATGTTCAGGGGCTTTGTAATTAACTTGAAATGGTCGAAATGGTCGAATTCGACCATCTGTAGAAGACAATGAGCCATAGCATACATCAAATAAGTCCAACAGGGCTAATGATAATTTTCGTAGAGAAATCTACAATATTTTATATATATATGGTCTTATTTCTGTATTATGAAGGTTGTATGATACAAAAGAAATGTTTAGCCGTTAGTCTGAGGGATGTGTCGCTTAATTGAATACTTTGTGTAAGGAAGTAATTCTTGTATAGCTGGTGGAACTAGTTACAAAAATAACGATTTACATTCCAGGTAGTCTTCCCTTACCATCCTAATATTATAACTAATATAAATAATTTGCACTTGAGAGCTGAGAGCTACATTTGGTTTTAACATATGTAAAGTTTAAAACTCAGTATCATTAAGCAGTGGGAGATGTCAAAGAATTTTGAGTGTAAAGTACTCCAGCTTTATTGATACACAAAATAAATGACAAAGTCATATTTTGGGCATCTGTTACATAAAATTGGCATCTGAATATAAAGAACGCAAATATTTATAACATTAGCGCATGTTGGCTCTAAAAGTCTATGGAGATGTTGGTCACCAGTATGTCCTTCCCACCATGCACAAACTTGACAACAGCTAACAGCAGGTTAAAGTGCACCTAAATTAAAAAAAAAAACACCCAAAAAATAGTAATACATTTTTACTTACCTCTAACTTTATACATAACATGCTGGGGCAATTGCTGTGCTGTCCTATGATAATGCTCAGAGATCCTGAATTAAGTTCTCAATAACCTCCCTGGCATTATTCCAGAAACCCTATACTTTTACAGTTTGTTCTTAAAACAAACTGTGCCTGTGCCGGGACTGGGCAAACACGCCCGTACTGACTAGAGATGGTCGAATTTTTCGACTTGTTAACTTTGTGAGGTGATTGCAAAGCCTCTGAAAATGGTATCATCACCAAAATTGCTTGAGATGTAGAGAAGGGGTGTGGGAACATTTGAAAAAAGTTTTGCTCTAGCATGTGTAGTTTTTGCATAAATTAAGTTAAAAATGAAAGTCGAAATTCCGATTTTCAAAATTTTTACTTGACTTTGAACTTCATTTTTGCAAAAACTTTTTGTGTTAAAGACATACTTTTTTGTAGTATACCCCCAACCCTTCTCTATATCTCCAGCAAATTTAGTGATTATACCATGTTCAGAGGCTTTGCAATTAACTCGAAATCATCAAAATGGTCGAATTTTTGAAAAAAAAATTAGCAAGCCCACAGTGATTCTGCATCGCTGCAGGCTTGTCGATCCCTTCTGGCTCTGCCTCTACGGCTTCATCGGTGATGCCATGGAGGCGGGGTGGCAGTGCCATAGACCTCTGTTGCTTTTGCCAGCCCACATTGCTGGTGTCTCGATGCCGATGTGTGGCGGGAATCACGGTAAGGTACAGTGTCCTTTGCCGTGATCTCCCGTATGGCGTAGTTTACTCTAAAGTCCAGTGGCAGTGTGTTAAATCACTTAGCATTGCACTTGGTTATGTCGGGCTTGATTACAGCTGCTTGGCATGGAAATCTCTACACACTCTGAACTAATCTGAAGGTCATAAAGGCCCCCATACACGTCTAGATTTTTCATCCAATCAACTTAATTCAATAAATTTTTTGGGTTGATTGATTGAAAATCTATGGCAGCCCACATGGTTAGATCAACCTAAACCAATTAAAATTGGGGAAAAAAATTGATTGAAAAAGGATTGGACATGTTGGAAAATTTTAATTGGTTGTATTGAAATGCATTACACTTTCAATGGATCCCTAAAAAGTTGATCAAATATCTGTTACTACAGTTAACAAACATACAATCAATCACCAATTTCCCTGACCCCAAAAAATTTATCTTTTTAAGTTGATTGAACAGAAAATCTAGACGTGTATGGGGGGCTTAAGTTTGCACTAGATTGGCTAGGACCATCCCCTCCAATATGAAAACGGATACCATGTATTTAAAAAATATTGTGTTCCGTTAAATAGTACGGTATATTGACTTTCAGTGGTGTCAGGCCTCCATGTTGTTATAACTGACTTGCATGCCTGTATTTTTACCATTGTAGACCTCTGCAAATCCCATATATATCTTATTCCCAACATTTTGTTAATCTATTTATCACTGAGTACATGTGTACTTGTCATGAGACCCTATTTTTGTTTATTCAATATAAATGGAAACCAAACAGACATCATAATCTTATCATACTCAAACTCACATGATCATCATGGCCTAGTCAGGTGTATTCCTGTGACTGCTCTGTAAATAGATGCTAAACAATCAGATTTCATCACACGCTAATGAGCTCACAAACTTTATATTCTTGATAAATTGATAAAGAATTCTTACATCACTATTTACTGGAAACCCAAGAAGTGAAGTGAAACCTGTTCAGCATATTCGGACGATGGATTCCACAACACATCAGCTTTATCACAAACATGGAATAGATTCCAAGACTCACCTGGACTATTTTTTCTCTGGGAAGGAGGACATGGTCTTTGGAGACGATTCTTTGAAATTTCCAATGACAAATCTCCACTATCAGTTTAGCAGCGGTAAGAACTATGCAGCAGCTGTATGTAGAAACTTTGTTGGGTTTTACTACTAGCCAGGGCTAGTTTTCCCACTTATGGTATGGGTAAAGCCCCACATACACCTTAAGATCGATCCATACAATCTCTATTAGATCTACCAACAACTGTGTAGTAT
>CM070038.1:95516047-95544213 GCA_036250615.1 Ptychadena robeensis
CAAAATTTGATTGTACAGAAATTGTATGGTAAGATTGTAAGGTGTATGGGGGCCTTTAATGAGTTTATTTGAAATGTATGTTTAGTAAAGCCATTGTCACCTGGAATGAAAACAATTAGAAATCTTTGTCTTATAGTGATGGAGAGCGGTAACACATAACAATTATTTTAACCCTTTCTCATGCTGGCTGATTTAAGTTTTGGCAGGGCATATACCTCTACCATTGTTGTGTAGGTTATAGATTAAGGGCCCCCATTGAACACAGGTAGAGTTGATGGTTTAGAAAGTCCCTCATATTACATGGTTTTGGTAAAACAAAAGGAGAAGAGAAATCTAAAGGTGTATGGGGACCCTTAAACCCTGTAAGTGTTACAGAAGGATGGGATTGGAGGAGTGGAGGTGAGGGAAGAGTTGGAGGAGGATGGGTTTGACGGAGTGGGGGTGAGGGAAGAGTTACAGGAGGATTGGATAGGAGCAGGGGGGGGGGGGGGGGGGGGGGGGGGGTGTTGCGGTTGGCAGAAATATCAGTTCGGATGGCTTTAATCTTATCTTTAAAGTATGTGGCCAGGTCTTGGGCAGAGAAGGTGGCAGTCGGAGGAGGATGTAGCATTGAGGAGAGAGTTGAAGGTGGAGAAGAGGCAGTGAGGGTTGGATGCTTGTGAGAAGTGAGTGATGAGAAGTAGGTTTGTTTGGCCATGGTAAGGGCAGCATTGCACTTATGAAGTTTGGCCTTGTCTATGAGAAAGTCGCTGTTCTAAACCTGACTTTTTCAACTTGCGCTCTGCCCTGCGAATGTCTTGTTGAAGGCAGCGAGTGTGCTTACCGTTCCAGGGACAGGGGTTGGTGGGGTGGGGAGAACGGAGGGTGGCATTGAACAACGCATACCATGGCGTTTCTGTGTTATCATGGCGCAGAGCTGTGCAGGGCTGAACGTAGTGCAGTACGTTGAATGTTGAGCAGGTAAAGTCTATGTGCTCCGTCGGGATACCGCCAAGCAATACGCTTAGCTGATGGGGTCCTGACAGATGTGGAAACACTCTCTTAGCCTAAGGCAGTGGTTCTCAAAATTTCCTTACAGTGCCCCCTTTTCTATTTTGGAACATTTTTGAGCCCTCCCATTTAAACACATGTTAAGAATGAGGGCCAGCGCCCCCCTGGAATACCTTCGCACCCCCCAGTTTGGGAACCACTGGCCTAAGGGTACACACATATATTTGTAGCCCACCACACTTCACTTCATAGCAACTTGAAGGACATTATTAAATGCATCCTCCATTGACAAATTGATTCTGTTTGTACTAAATCATGGATCATGGAATCATGGAAATTAATAAATGGCTGCATGATCACACTGGAGCTTATGACTGGACGCACGCATCAGCAATGGCTACTGAGTTAGAGGGTAAAAGGTGAAAGTCTGACTATACTTTTATATTTGGGGTAGAAAAAAATTGTTTCTTCAAAGGCGACAGTTTTGGACATTTGGTTAATTGTTAAGCTTCTTAGCGTTTTTTTTCTATAATTATGCATTTGTATTTATTTGTACTCAAAATTTAATTCTTTATACCAAAATTACATTTGATCGCCGCCCAGGCTAACACTTCCTCTGTTCAATCTGCCTCCCATACTTAACATGGAGGCAAACTGTAAGGGCCCTTTCACACTATATGTGTTTTTTAAAGGCATGCATTTTTTTTTATAGGCATGTGTTTCTGCATGTATAAAAAAACGCATTCGTTGTTCACATTACATCTGCATTTTGCATTTGCAACAAATCAATAAAAAATGCATGAAAAGTGAATTGAACATGCATACATCAGTGAGTTTTAAAAAACACATGTGTCAACGCTGCATTTTTTAAAACCAATTCATGCAATGTGAATGGTAAAATGTGTGCGGTAAAAAAGTGCACAGTGCAGCACAGATAGTGTGAAAGGGCCCTAACTGCTCACTTCACAGTTCGATTTTGCAGCACAGCCAAATACGCCATTTCCCCCCATCCAATAAAAACAAAAGGAAGTGTTATTTAATTTTCCTCAGAGATTACCAGGTCTGGTATGCTCTGGAAAAGGCAAACAGTGTGAGGTCCTCCCCCCAGAGTGAACCAGATCACTTTTGGGAAGCCTGAGAGGACAGGAATGGGGGCACCCCCCTGTCGCACTAGGCCCCATGCCATACCTCAAGAAGGGGGATACCCTTTGTTAATGTAAGGTGGTTTCTTTCACACAACTTGGAGGCGTAGGTGGGGGCTCACTGTGTATCCAGAGTTCCCCTTTAACAAGAAGATCCCTGGCTCCCCACCCTATTAAATAAGTACAGAGGTCTCAAGGACCTTTTACCCTTAAGAAAGGGGTTTTCAAAGCTTTGTCCTACAAGAGACAAAACCACGTAAAATTATTTTAATAAAATTTCTACCCTTCCACATAGTTACCTGAAAAGTGTCTACTCCAACGTTTTTACACCATCACTTCCTTCAAAGGGTGAAGTGTCCCACAAAGGGGGTCTCTTCTCTTCAATCTGTGTTGCATGAAGTCTGAATGAAGCTTCAAAGCCGGGGGCAATTTATATCTGTCCAGTGGTTACCATGGTGACGCCATATGCGCGAAGTCCCCAATGTCTGTAAACTGAACTTCTATGAAGACATTTTGCATGCAAAATATTCTATCATGGTCTTGTCTCTTATTTCTAACTTTGAAAACCCCCTTCTTACTGGGTAAGAAGTCCTCATTTAATAGGATTGGAAGCGGGATCTGGATCTCTTGTAAATAATAAATCTTGGATAATCAATCAAAAATGGGAGAAATACATATTTGATTGTACTGTAGCATCTGTTGGGCGAGGGGGTCAAAGTGTCCATATAATGTATGGAAGGAGGACTTAATATTGGAAGTGTTGGCCTGACCAGCAGACACAAACATGTGATGTTCACCACCTGGTAAACTGTTCGGCCATCACTGATTCTTTTTCAATATTGATATAGATACATGTTATATGAGCTTTGGGTTATTGGAAGATTTTTTTTTTATGAATGTCAAACTATAAATCTTTTATTACATCTACCATTTAAACCACTTACCAATAACATACAGAGAAAGAGAATGAGAGGGAAAGGGGGAAAGGGGGAAGGCTAGGGTTACAGGTAGTTGTCACTGTCCCCTGGATTCCTAGGGGAGCACCCCTACCAACATACAGAGAAAGTTTGATGAACGGTAAGCTCGAAAGTAGCTCGGGCTATCCGTCCATCAGGTTTTTCCCTTTGCCAAAAGGGCAAAGACAAGGGGACTTTCAAAGAAGCCACCCCGTCTTACAACATTACCCCAATTGGGGATTTGAATCATAAATAAGTCAAAACAATATCATAGCAGAAATGACAGTAAGTTCAAAGTGCGTACAAACGCATAAATGTGCAGTCCATATGTTGAAATAAAACAGTCTTTAATCTTCTTTAAAAGAGGTGATCCTGGTGTCAGTAAATCCACTGGATAGGACTGATTATAGCATACACCCGTTCATCTGTAGATATACTAATCTGACCCTGCAACCTTGACGCGCGTTTCTAAGGGCTTTTCATCAGGAGGTTTGGTTGGGTCAGGTTTATAAGGGTTTGGGTATTAAACCAGTCCGCCAAGGAAGGCATATAGAAGGAACGGGGGCCACTGTGTGGTATCCCTCACATAGTAGTAGGCTGATAGGTGTCAGGCTTAGAGAAGGGTGATGGTAAAAATATGATGTTCGCTCTCCTGGTGTCCTCCAACATATTTATCAATAACAACAAACTCCATTCAAGGAAAAAAATATGGCTGGGAGGCTGTGTGGGTTCCTCATGCCTATTTGGTAGCTTGAATTGCAAACCTCCAGAGGACCTATAATATGACCTCACTGCGATGTATTTGAGTTTGTAATTCCAGTTTGACTTTTTCTTTAACATTCTGCTTTTTGAAGCTTTCTCTAAACTGCAAATTTTTATTTTAGACAACATCTTCAGGAGAAAGAGATGCGCCTTAAGTCGTCCATCAAGCACATGCTAAAATGTGATTTTGCACAGGAAAACATAACGACCCCAGTGATGCTCCCCCTTGCCGATTGCGTTATTAGCACGCTGATCCTGGAGTCCATCAGTAAAAGTGAAGATGAATACATGAGGAATTTGGAAAAGATCTTGAAGCTGCTAAAACCTGGGGGCCACCTATTTCTTCTAGGGGTATTAGATAATACTTACATTGTGATTGGAGAGAAGCGTGTCCATCGCTTGAAATGTGAGGAGAGGTTTGTGAAAAACGCCCTCGGTAAGCTGGGGCTAGTCATCGATTACTGCGCAGTGCAGAGGAGACGCCAAATGAACGATCTCACTGATTATAGCGCTGCTCTATTCATTGTAGCTCGCAAGGGGGAATAGATGACACAAGCCTATGTCATTATTGACCTAAGGTCCAGTATGTTTATATTGACCAGTTTGCATTCTAAGCATTTAATATATGCAATTGTGGCAATGAATAGTGATGCGCAGCAGAGGCAATATTCATGTATGCAAAATATCACAAATTTCTCACCTTATATTTGCAATAAATTCGTAAATTCGAGAATTTGTCATTACATTGTACATGCGCATATTACAAATGCAATGCACAGTAGTTCTGGTTACTGATGTAAAAAATCTTAAATATTCACGTTTACAAAGATTTAGCACAAAATTCAAAATTTTCATGAATTCTCGAAGTGCTAATATTCACAATAAAAAATTTTGATTTATTCGCAATCAACACTAGTACTGAACACTCATAGAAAGAATGGAGCGAAAGAATGGAGCGAAATACGAAAGCAAGATGGGTCCAATTAGATAAGGACATACTAGCCCAAGAGAATATGAGGGCATGGGTGTGGGGGAATGGGACCAGGGTAAATACACCTACACTGGTCGGCCCTATAGCTCAAACAAGGAGAGTATGGGAACAAAATTAAAGCAAGTTTATATTAATGAATGAAGTATCGAGAACCTATAAAGGGGAACCCGTATATCCCAATAGAGTGGACTAAAAGGAGGAAAGAGATATGGAAGAAGGGTGGGATTACACATGTAGGGGACATGGAGTCACCAATGGGGGAGTTGGAATCTTTTGAGGCACTGAAACTAATGAAACATCTACCAGAAAAAGAAACATTTCACCTACCTCCAGGTCCGTCACTACTTCGATGGAAGGTTAAAGGCAGCCAAATTCCAAGAACTAACTGTATTTGAAAAAATGTGTAGCCATGAAAGTAAATTGAGGGGGATTGGTTGCATCCATCTATAAGATGTTGAAAGAAAGTGGGGAATGGAGGACTCCATACATGAGTAAATGGGAGAGAGCACTAGGGGGAGAAATTACCAGACAAGAATAGGAAGAAATTTGGGAAAACATCAATATGTGTGACACATAAGGAAAACATTTATAAAATAATATCAGTGGTATTACACCCCGTATATGCTCCACAAAATATCTCCCTATTATTGGAAGAGTGCAGGTGCAGGGGAGAGAGGGGAATCTTGGAGCACATATTCCGGGCCTGCCCCAGGATAGGTAAATTTTGGAAAAGTGTCAATGAGACAATAGAAGTAGTGGTGGGAGGACAAATTGGAATGGATATAAAAACTCATGTATTGGGGGCCACCATAAAGCATTTTGACGGCTAATAGCAAGAAATTGGAAGTCGATTGTTCCCCCTACCTACAGAGAATTAATGGCTAAATTAACAGAAGTGAGGACGATGGAAAACCTAATAGCTGGTATACACGATAAAATGAAGAACTTTTATGATGTTTGGGACCAATGGGACGCCTATATAAGTGGGTAGGGGTAAAGGGTAAGAAAGACTGTAAGAAATACTATGAGAGGAAAGAACGGAGTTCAAGCAAAGTATGTTGTGAATGTAAGTGTCATTTATGTGTAGTATCTTTATGAAAATCTTTGCTTTAAAAAGCAATAAAGAAATGTTGAAATCAAAAAGAAAGAATGGAGCATGTGCAGAGGTTGAGTGATTGGAGAGTTTGCAGAGGAGCCATACATGGGTTAATCGTACCACCACACAGTGTAATTGAGTTAAACAAAATTGATATACGAAGGTACTATGGAGCGCATGCGTAGTGCGATCATAATTACGATTGTAAATAAATCGTTCAATCTAGCTAAATTTACCAACATGCCCAATCACAAAAGGATCGTTCTTACATTCGATTTCGATCTTTTTGGTTGTTCTTACCAGGTGTGCGCAAAACTATTTAAGATTGATCGACTTAAAAATCAATTGTTTTAAGTCCAGCGAACATAAATATCGAATGTATGTATACTCACCGATAAAACGGTGAGTATGCGCTGCTGGGGCTCTGATCTTCACCGGACAGCACCATCTCGTCCAGAGCAGTACTGACAGGACAGCGCTGGATGAGATGGTGCCATCAGAAGCGCTAGGGGAGGTTTAGTGCTGCTGGGAGATGTAGTCCAGAGAAGGAGCCCTTGCATAGAACGGAAGATGCACTCCTCATACAGGAAGTTTGGGGCAGCACTGGGACAGAAAAAGCTTTTTTTGTAAAAAAATAAATTCTAGTTAGTTAGTATTGCTTGTAGGTTGGAATCGTTTTAAAATGTAATTTTGTACACATAATTTGGTTACTTTTGTATTTGTGTAAAATGCCACTTCACTATTTATGGTGTTCTACCAGATTATACATTAAAATGAGTTAAATATGCCTTGAGTTGGCCAGGCCTTAAGCCCCCCATACACCTTAGATCCCGCCATACAATTTCCTTTAGATCTAACAACAACTATGTAGTGTTGGATCCTCACTGCTATGTAGTGTCGGGTCCTCCCTGATAGAATACATAGTGATTGGACAGTATATATCACTGCTATGTAGTGCCGGGTCCTCCCTGATAGAATATATAGTGATTGGAAGGTATATATCACTGCTATGTAGTGCCAGGTCCTCCCTGATAGAATACATAGTGATTGGAAGGTATATATCACTTCTATGTAGTGCCGGGTCCTCCCTGATAGAATACATAGAGATTGGAAGATATATATGACTGCTATGTAGTGTCGGGTCCTCCCTGATAGAATCTATAGTGATTTGAAGGATGTGGTATATAGTTTTGTGGTTTTGGCCCAACCCCCCCCCCCCAAAAAAAAAAAGAAAATGCTATTGAGGTTCCCTTAGGAATTTCAGTCAGTTTTATTTGAAAGGTAAAAATAAATGGGTGCACCTGACATAAAATCACATGAAAGAATCTGCATAATATTTGTTGTGATTTTTTTGTCAAGTGAACCCAATAACCTTCTGAGCGTCCAGCCCCAGTTAACGAGAGGCACGCTCGAGGTCTCGCCGTCTTCTTACGGCGGTCGGGAGCACCGGCATGTATGCCGATGCTTCCGGGTCCGCCTCCGATCGCGTCACCGGTGACACGAAGGGGGCGGGGGTAGGCGGCGCCATAGACCTCCGTCTAACTGGAGGGGCGTCGCCTTTCTTCAGCGTAAGTCTGGCGTCTCCAGTGACGCCGGGCTTATGTTTACTACCTGCAGCTGGGCAGGCAATCGCAGCAAAGCACATTGTGCTCCGCCGCGATTGCCCGTGGCACGGTTATAAAAAAAACCGTGCCACGGTCGAAACGCTCAGAGGGTTAATAACTCTTTAAAAGAAGAGGAAGGACACCAGAGAGTTGGATTCCTGATGTTTTTATGTAAGGGGATTCTCCTTCCCAACCATAACCACCTTCTCTCTTGTCCTCTCTTCCTGAATGCCAAACTTGTCAACTTGAATGGTGATTACAAATATTTGTTTCTGATTTGTTTCTGGTAGGCTCTGCACATTTTATAACTTTTTAGTGAGAAAGACAGGAAGGGAAGGCTTTGGGAGGTTATTAATGCATTATGGGTATCTTCATTATGTTTTATGGGAAAACTAATTACTTGAATTACAACCAAGGGTTAGTCAAGGGTCCTCTGTATATGTGGGCCAGAAATCCTAACTTCAATATACTTATATATCAAATTTGTCATCCATTATGAAGAATTTCTCTTACTTTGTGTAGGGCAATGAAGCCCCCCTATAGCAGCAAAATAACAAAAAAAAAAACTGTAAAGTGTTAAAAAACTGTAAAGTGTTGGAGGAGTCCACTAGAGGGAGCTCCAGGCCTGAACTGATAAAAGGTGAGCAGGCAGGAAGTGAGGGAGCTTTTTCCAGAGAGAAGCTACAGGGAGGCTTGCTCTCTGATGAGGGGAGTGTGAAACCCCGGCCCAGCGAGGAGGGAGACTGGAGCGTACAGGTGGCTCAGAACAACCTGTGTCCTCGCCCTTATCCCCAGATTTGGGTCCCCCCCAGTGTACTGGTGACCCACACGGTGACAGGCATCGTTTGGATCGGTCCTTGGTTCCAGGATAAACCGGACAGGCCGAAGCTGCAGCCCAAGGAGGAGGAGGCTAATAGCATTGCTGTGAGCTGAGCGCAAGACGCCCTGCTGTTCCGGATTGAGGCATACGGCTATTTACTGTTATCTGTTTTCGCTGTTGAAGAAAAGTAAAGTTTCTGTTAAAGAGTAACGCTGGTCTGTTTCCTCTGTTCGCTACCCCCGAGTCTGCTCTCTTACAAAACTACTAGACTACATTAGACTTACGAGAACATCTGACTTTGCTGGTCCGGCCCATCATCGTCAATACTCCTGGGCGAGGCTCTTTTTCAAATAGTGCGCCATGAGCAATCGTGGCGGAGCATATAAAATGCAGGCATGATTTTTAGCCCATTTGGAGAGAAAAAGTAACTCCCCTCCATTAACATTCTATGGCTTCGGCCTACCCTACTACTTTCACATCACTGGTGACAAGATCGGGGACGGACACGGAAGAATCCCTGGAGAATCGCAGTGAACTCTGGAACAATGCCCAGGAGGTTAAAGCAGACCTACCACCAGATATTCATCTTTGTGCGATCGGCACCAGAAGTGTCAACAATAGGACAAAATGTATCCCAAAAAAGACCTACCTGTAAAGAGTTAATTAAGAAGGTCCCTCACAGCCCCTGCTCTCTACCTTTCTCTTAAGACGCAGCGCCACTGTGGGGTGGAAGAGCCAACATCTCTGAGAGCAGTGACAGCCGAGGATGTACCAGATTGACATTTTACTTCATTGAAAAATATTATAAAAGCCCCCATTTCACCCTGGATTAACCCCCGAAAGCCTGGCAGATAAATATGGAATCTCTCATATGATTCCAGGAAAAGCAGATAAGTATATTTTTTTTAGAATTGTGGAGAACTACGCCACCAATGTACCAGCTGAGAGGTATATACAGTATATATGTTTAACATTTTGAGTATACATCTGCTTTAAGTAGCAAAACTCAAGACATGTATACAGAGATTAAGCTTCAAGTGGACTTTGGGGACTATGATAGTCACATTGGCCAATGTATTTTTACTTTTTGTGATCCCATAATACGGTTTTGAAAATTTACTTTCATATCACATATAAAATACAACCTGCAGATATTGGCTAATAAACAATCTTTATCATATTCAAACCCAACATGATGATCATAACTTAGTCAGGTGTACGCTTGGCTCTGCCAATAAATTACCATAACTTACATAGCTTATGCAGATGAAAATAAACTGAACTCTGACATTAGTGGAATGTGTTCAATAGGTAAAAACTACCTATGCATCCATTGTGTAACATTTCTTTATATTTTACAATGGATTTGATTTATTCAGGGTTCATTAAAGCAAAAGGTACATTGAAAACATATTTATATATAGAGGTTGTACTTTGTACAGTTAACAGTTACATTCTGATAATGTAATACCATTATTTTATAGCCAAGATTAGGTAATGAAGCCAAAATTTTAGAAGAGATAAATGAAAGCAAAAAAAACTAGCTTGCGGACAGTGTAGGTTGTGTACAGGACCGCTGGGATGGGTCCTGCCAGAGAGGCATATTTCCCCTACATGCAGGCTGTGTTCCCATTGAGTGTATCCTGGAAGGACTTTGGGATAGTATTGTTCAGCAGTGGTTGGTTGCTGAACAGTGTAAAGCTAGCCATACACGTGTCGATTCCTGAGCGATCGATCGACACTCCGATCGATTCCGGTGAAGTCACAGGCGTTGATCGATCGACCATACAAGTCTGTGCCTACCACCTTAGGCCACCGATTCCTGGACGATTCTGTTACCAGTCGATCGATTCACAAATGTCAACACCCCTTGATGTGAGCCAAATCGATCAGAAAACACCTACAGGTTGGTTCTCAGGCCGCTCCGATTTGGGGGCCATGTCGATCGCGCGGGGTCGATCGGTCAAGGTGGGCTGCACTCGATTCCTCGTCGATCGATCGGCCAGGAATGTGTGGGAAATCGACCTGCGTATGGCCACCTTTATAGGGAGGTTGGACCTGGATGGGCCTTCCTATTCCCCCAGGAACACGCAAAGGGTTAACACCTGTTTGCAGGTGAATGGAGTGGGGTGTGTCTCCAGAAAAGGAGCAGAGACAAGTGTGTCAGGGCTCCTCATGGAAGTTGGAGATGGAGCACACAAGGAGTGTGGGGCCCAGGCCTGCTGGAGCAGTTGGTACAGGGGGGTACAGTGTGGGGCCCAGGCCTGTTGCTGTAGAGTAGTGTACTGTAGGACACCGATTTATATTGGACAGTGCAAAGTGCTTGGCATTTTCAAGGACTTTTTATTTTGGAGTAAAATTAACCCCTGCGAGGGTAAGTTATATTTGGACTGTTTGTTTCACAAATAAACACAGGCAGGAGCTCTTAAAGGAAAACAATCGTCTGAGAGCAACCGTTTGGAGCTGATCCCCCACAGTAGGTAATGTGTATGATTGGTCTAAATCAATATACAACAAGTCTACAAGGAAGAGACACTGGCAACTGGCAGAGATAGATGGACAAATAGAATCTAAGCTACCAAATGAACTGCAAATTTGTATTGTTCACGTGTCTGGGTGGGTGAGGTGAGGAAATGCAAGTCTCTCAGTATTTAAATTCCCTTTTGCTTAGGAACAGGGTACAGGTAGACAGATGAGAAAAGTAGAAAAAATTGGTAAAATTGGATAACCTCATCCTCCCTAACTTACCTAGAGAGGCATTTGGACCTCCAATTGGTGAACAACCTTCTTCCTCTAGTTCCTGGGTTGTCTAAACCTATAGTACTATCCTACACCGATGCAACTGTCATACCACAAAAAGACTTCAGAGCACTGGGCGATTGGGAGAAGGTGGGCTGGGTTGATTCTGTTATAGTTGTTTGCACAGCCCCTGAGCATGGCATCAGCACCAGAAATGTTGGAGATATAGGGCAGGGTTGTAGGACATAAAAAAAAAGAATCGAATACGTGAGGTTCAAAGTCAAGTCAACATTTTTCTTGACTTGAAAGAAAATTCTTCTAGGATCCCAGAGAAATCCAGGAAGGGAGAGTTAGGGCTCATTTACACTGGCGTTTTTTTACCGCTAGGTAAACAACCATAAATCGTTACCAACTGGCGGACACACCATTAGGCGGGTTTTTGGGCTTTTGTCCAATAGTTTCTCTATGGGGCCCTAATCTAGACGGCCTGGCAGTAGTTTCTCGTGCGGCTGCCATAGAAACTGTCAACAGTGTAAATTTTGCCTTAGACTAAAAAATAAGTAGAGTCCTTCAGAAAGCAAAACATTTTAGGAGAGCAGAATTAGAATTAGAGAAAGGAGCCTACAAGAGCGTAGGGTGTCTTTTTTTTTTTAGAGACCAGTTGCTGTGTTGTCAATGGTTAACTGGAAATTATCTGTAAAAGTTTATATATAAGAAATTTCATTGATTGATACGACACACATGGCTATTGGAGAGAACCAGGTCCATCCTGTAATACTCTCTATGGAGGCCTAGATGGACTCTATTTGGATTCTATTTTATAGCAAAGTTCCTATGGTGTGGTTCCTGTGTCCACTACCAGTTACCCGCAAGTTCCAATACTGCTCAACGAATTTCCACTTTTAGTACTGGTGGCCATTTTTCGTACAGAATACGTTTCTTTATATTACAGAAGACCATGGAACCTGAACATATGTTGAATGATAAACAATCCTTAACAATTTAAAATCACATGATGATTACAGCTCAGTCAGGTGTATGCTCATGACTTTGCTGTGCATATAATAACAGACATGACATGACATTAAGCTGAATGTTAATGTGTGTATCCAGCATGTTCCCGGTAAATATATAAACTGAAGTCTTCATTAGTGAAGCTTAATCAAAACTGGAAACCAAGGAAGCGTGTTCAGAGTTTCTAAGACAATGGATTACGCATCCTGCAAACTCTATCACAAACATGGAATGGATTCCAGAAACCATCTGGATTTATATCTCTCTGGGAAGGAAGACATGGTCTTCAGAGATGATTTTTTAAAATTTCCAATGGCCAATCTTCACTATGTGTTCAGCATCGGTATGTACAGTATATCTGAGTAGCTCTAATGTAAAAGGCACCTAAATATTATTGGGAATGGAACTTGGTAATTGATGTTGTTTAGTTGTCAGAGGAAGATGGGTGAGCAAGATTGAAGGAGGGGTTGTAGTGTAGTTTTAATGAGTTACAAGTGGGAACAAGTCTTATAGGACAAGGGAGAGCCATGCTATTCATTCTTTTACATCCCATTATCCCAGTGCACACCCAGAACTGCTGGTGTCCAGTGCAAATGCTTAATAGTATGCAGATGTTTCAGCCTTGTTGGCCATCATCAGTGCAGGGCATGGAAACCATAGCTCTTTGAAGTAGGATTTGGGAGCTGAACGCTAAAGCAGGGAACACACGGTTCTATATACGAGCCATTTGAGGTTCCCGGCAACAGCACGGTGGTGACATTGCGCTGCTGTCCGACATCGAGGGAGCTGGAGGCGCAGCAGTGCTGTGTCATCCAGGGTCCCCATGCAAAGCAAAGGACATTGACCTTGATTTACGGTCATGTCCGATATACCTGTTTTCGAGCGTTATTGATTGATCCTGCTCAAAAACAGGGATGGCTGCATTAGATATGGGCCAGTAAGATGGCCGTGAGCGTGCATGGCTCTTCGAAGCAGGCATAAATCTACCCCATATCTATGTGTGCGTTCCATGCTTAACCTTCTGAGCGTTCTCCCCGAATTAACTCGGGCTGAGTTTCATGCATCATGAAACTCAGCCCGAGTTAGCCGGAGGAACGCCCGAGGTCTCGCCGTCTTCTGACGGCGGTCGGGAGCATCGGCATGTATGCCGATGCTTCCGGGTCCACCCCCGATCGCGTCACCGGTGACGCGAAGGGGGCGGGGGTAGGCGGCGCCATAGACCTCCGTCAAACTGGAGGGGCGTCGCTTTCTGTCAGCAGAAGTCCGGCATCTCCAGCGACGCCGGACTTTTGTTTACATCCCTCAGCTGAGCTGGCAATCTGCTCCGCCGCGATTGCCCGTGGCATGGTTTTGAAAAAACCCTCAAAACCATGAAACGCTCAGAGGGTTAAGGAACAACCTTAAAGGTTATGATAAGAAGGGACTAAATGAATCAAAATGCACTCCATTGAGGCCTAATTGAAAGAGATGGTATTCAAATGACTCATGCAATTAAAAATCTTAGTAGCTAGGTTTGGGCTCCACTATGCACTGGTATCCACTGCTCTGCGTCTGATACTTCCCTGTGGATGCTTCCCTGTGCCATCAATAGGCATCTTGTGCACCCCATTAAAATCCCTGCATTCAATTTCAGGGTATTAACAGATAGTGGAGCCCTAACCTAAGATAAAAATCCCTGGAAGGGAGTTACAAGGCAGAGACATCCAAAGAGTTTTGGTGGTCCTAGAGGAGTCAATGTATGTGGAGATATTATGAGTATAAGTCAAAAGTAGGTCAGTTAGTGGTGTATTTATATACAAGGTTGTAATATAATATATACCATATACAAATTGAATGTAGGATTTAGGGATTTCATGCACTTTATAATTACTTTTACAGTGTGTGGAACTCAGAATCATAAAAGGTTAGGGCATGTAATTTTATGTCTATATATTTTGGATCATCTATAAGTGATCAATTATATAAATTTTTTTTTACTTTATTATAAGGATAACACCGGATTCTTTAATTACCCTGCAGATCTAATTGCTGGAAAAAATGTAATTGATATCAGCATGGGTTCCTTTATCCACCATCTGTATTCTGCTTCCAATTTCTTTAAACAAATAGTCATTCTGAAGTTCAATGAGAAATGTATCATGGAACTGAGCAGATGGGTGCACGACCGCACTGGAGCTTATGACTGGACGCACACATCAGCTGTTGCTGCCGAGTTGGAGGGAAAGAGGTGAGGAATCCCTGGATGACCCCAAATTTAAAAAATTAACACCCTGTCCAGGTAAAATATATAATTCTTTGACAGGACACGAAGGTTGTAATTTAATGGTTAAGATTAGTGATGTTTTCGAGCAAAAACAGAGCACCAAATGGTGGGGCAAAATGTGGGGCTTTTGAGGCACAACAAGAATTACCAAATCACAACATTAGCTAAGAATGGTCTTTCTTTGTGCTGACCACTTAAGCTGGGCATACATGGTCCAATTCCTGCACCATCCAATCCCCGATCGGATGCCGTACGCGCGCCTGCATCCCTTAAGGATCAGGTCGTGCAGAAATTGGAGGCTGCAACTGATGAGGATTGGGCTGAAATCAGCCATCGATCCAACAGGACGGATAATTTCAGTCTGATCCCATTAGTTCAGCTGGGGACGGCTGCCCCCAGCCCAACTAATGAGCTTCAGGAGCAGAGTGCCGTCCGATTCTCGGCACTAGCGGGCGGGCATAAGGACGTCATCACGCTGCCTGCTACTGCATAGGATCGGACAAGAAATAGATGGTACATCGTACCGTCTATTCCCAGCTTTATACATAAAACAACTAATAAAAATGGTTGTTCATCCCTAATATAAAGGTGTGTGGGAGAACATACCAACATAGTAAATTATACATCTAAAGACATCTATCCCAATGTGTAACTCTCTGGGTCCTCATTGCCCCAATGGTTCTCGAGTGGGAGTATCAATTCCACCAACTCAAGCCAGTCCGAGAAATTGGGTGGATCCCACTAAATCTACAATTAGTGATGTCAAGAGTCAAGATACGAGGCTTCCTATACGAGGCAGCGGTGAATATACAATCTTATAAAAAAAAGACCACAAAAAAACCATATCACTTTATAATATTGTAAAATTGAAAAGCAAACAGATACGTTAGCATTCACATTACATCATATCTGATCAACAACATATATACAAGTTATGCACATAGAATATATATATATATATATAGATATATATATATATATATATATACATGTCTCCTAGATCCGCCTGTTTACGGATGGACACGGCCGATGTTCGGCCATCACTAGGAACTACCATAGATTGCGTTGACAATATGTGCATGTAGAAGTGCTGATTAGCACACTTGTACATTAATGTTGAGCTTGAATGTTCAAATGGAGAATAATTTTTGCGAACTTCGAGAATTTGCGAATATCTAGATTATGGCGACTGATATTCGTGTTTTTGAATATTATTTTTTTTTTTAAATAAACGGGATCTCCTGCATATGTCCATGCCTCACGATAATAATAATCGTAAAACGATAATAAATGTTGCATTCATTTTGAAGATAATTGCAATGCAGTTAGTATTTAGGTAATTCATGGTCATACGCCCAAACTTTGTGTTTATGAATATTGAATCAAAATATAGCAAATTCGAATATTGCCTATGCTGCTCATCAATACTGGAGATCACAAATTCACCAATTTACGAACTTATTGCGAATATTTGGAGAAAAAGTTGAAATTTTTCATAAATACGAATATTGTCTGTGCTGCTCATCATTTCTAAATAAGATGCCACATCCAAAGGAGGAGATTAAGGTAGCCACAGACGCCTCTGTGATCGATTCCCGGCGATTGAGCAATTGGCGATCAATCATTTTGCAATCGATAGCATGCCACCTTGGAAATCCAATTTGGGGTTGATTTTGAAGGCAGAAGAAAAGGCAGATTCCTCAAAATCGGTCAATTGGAAAGGCTGCTGCATAATGTGCATGGTGATCGATCGTGCAAATAGTGTGAAAAATTTACCCATGTATGGCTACCTTATGAGGAACAAGTGGAGTCCTTAAGGACACCAAATTATTTCACGACAAAAGAGCTAGAAGGAGTGTAGTGGAGTCCTCAACAAACCAAGATACTTCAGGAGAGAAGAGTTAAGCCTGCCATACATGCACCGATCGGGGGCCAATTTTGCCGCCGACGGGTGGGCGTGCGCGCTCGCGGCCGTCGGCAAAATCGGCTGCCAATCAGGGGTGCCCACATGGGGCGACAGATCCCTGTTGCCCCACAGCTCGGCCGGCCAGAGAAGGGACATGTCCGATATTCTCTGGCCGATGCCGTTAACTTCAATGAAGACCGGCATCTTCATTGAAGATAACGGCCGATGCTGTCAGCTCGGGATAGCAGCGTGATGACGTCATCACACTGCTTTCCAGAGCTGATCGGATCTGCTCTGCCGCCCCCCACTCAGTACATGTGTGGGGGCCTTTAGAGGAAGTCCTCAACCAACACAGATCATTTTAGGAGAAGAGGCATTAAGGGGGGAACAGATTCCTCTCGGAGTACTTATATTTCACAGAAGAAAAAGGGGCAGAATCTTCTAGGAGAATTTCAGGAAAGAAAAGTGCTAATGTTGTCAACAGGATGAAACTCTTATTGTTATAATATTGAAGTTCTTAGCTCAGCAATCTCTCCGTAATATGTTGTGTTTTTTCTAGAGACCAACTTCAGGAGAAAGAGATGGACCTGAAGTCGTCCATCAAGCATGTTCTAAAATGTGATTTCACACAGGAAAACATAACGGCCCCAGTGGTGTTACCCCTCGCTGACTGTGTTGTCAGTGTAGTCTTGCTAGAACTTATCTCTGAAAATGAAGATGAATATATAAAAAATCTGGAAAAGATCTTAAAGTTGCTGAAACCTGCAGGGAAGCTGTTACTAATTTCACTATTAGGTGCAACATACTTCATCACTGAAAAGGAACGGGTTCATGTTTTTAAATGTGATGAAAACTTTGTGAAGAACGCTCTCAGTAAGGTGGGGCTAGTCATCGATTACTGTGCAGTGCAGAGGAGAAGCAATGTGAGCGATCTCACTGATTATAATTCCATTATCTTCATCGCAGCTCACAAGGAGTAGTAGGTGATCAGAACTAAAGCCATTCATCTCAGTTTGGAAATTTAACACAAAACAAGACAAATGAACCTCTGGTGATGTGTCAGGAATCACAGATGACAATATTATTTTTGCTTTAACCTTTTGTTAGCGATGCAGTCAAATTAATAAATATTGGTATCATAACAAAGATTATTTAAATATATGTTTATTGATGTCTTCAAGTAACGTTGTACGTCTTTTCCATTTCCCACAATAAAGCCGGCCATAGATCGGGACATTTAGCAGACTCTTCACAGCGTGGTGACGTCACCACGCTGTGAGCAGTGCTACAGAACGGACAGGAATCCTGTGTGTTCCACTAACACACAGGACTCCTGTCAGACTGTAGCCAATTAACTCGGAGGGAGAGGAGACTCCCTCTCCGAGTTAACAGCCTGCAGTGCAGGAACAGAGGATCGTGCAGAAAAAAAACCAGCAGGACGGATCCGTGTGCGATCCGACCTGCCGGCTTTTTTTCTACAAAACTCAAGGTGGGCTCCCGCATAGTTGCGGCTGACCATCCTTTATGTGCTCGGCGGGAGCGAGCACGCAGGTTGGTCTGCTACAACTATGACCGGGAATCGGCCCGTCTATGGGGGGCTTAACTGATCCACCTATCTATTCACAAATCTTATCATAACAAATAAAATCTCTTCATCAAGGCTGATAATTCTATGACAATGTATGAATTACTCTAGTGTCCGTGACCAAACCAGTAGGTCAAGTACCAAACAACTCCATAATATTGTAATATAATATATAATGTTATGAAAAGTGGCTTCTTCTTCATATTGTTGATGTGCTCAACTCCTCAAGGCCCCCACGCACCAAGTGGGGGCCGACAGAGCTGCTAAGATCAGTCCCGAGCTGACAGCATCAGCGGGCACCCTTTGTGTGCCGGCCGTTAGCTTCAATGAAGATGCCGGTCTATGGCTTCTCTGGCCGGCCAAGCTGTGGGACAACAGGGATCTGCCGCCCCATGTGGGCACCCCCGATCGGCGGCCGTTTTTGCCGCCAACCGACGGCCGCTAGCGCGCACGCCCATCGGTTGGAGGCAAAATCGGCCGCCGCTTGGTGCGTGTATGGCCGGCTTTAGCTTTAGTGACACACTACTTTGTTCTCTTGTACTTGCTACTCCCAAGTTTCTTATCATGCCTTGTGTCTCCCCCAGTGATTCCCACTATGCGGTGCAGGTCTTTCCCTCAAAATAGCCTTTTTTCAGCTATAGAGCTTATACTGTTTAGTGATGAGCGACTAGGCAGTACTCGAATTTGTGTAATTTCGCGAATACCTGCAATCATTTCGCATATCCGTGTTTGTGGATATGGATCGCGATCTAAAAATTGCAATGCAGGGGGGCGTGGCTTGGCCGCTGGAGGAGACACAGCTCCAGCTCTGAGCTCCAGGGGATAAACTCGATAAAACCCCTAAAAGTGACCTTTATTCCGGGGCATTGTCAGCTAAAAGACCCTGGGTGGACTCCTAACAGACCCAGGATACCGCCAGTCCCGAGTGGGAACCTCCGCGCCCAGACATCCAGCGATCCCTGACGGCGCGATCACGCGAGGCCGGGGATTCGGCCTACCACGCCATCGGAGCCGGGGGGTAAGCTCTTGAAACGGCCCCATCAGCACTCAGACCCAGCACGGGTAGCGGTGGCCTAGCCAGGCACTCACCCGAATCCGGAGCCTCTCTATAGGTCCCGCAGACTCTCTGGACCGGCCGGTTCTGCAAATTTAGGCCGCCGCTGCGGCCTTCCCGTGGAGCACCCTCAGAAACTTCCTCACATCGGGTGTAGACCCCTGCAAGGCTACAGGGAAGGGCTCACACGGGCGCAGGATAGACAGCTGGAGCAGGCAGATCTTCCATCCAAGCTGGATCCGCATTGCTGAGCGCAGAAATTATGTGAGGCCGTGGATTGGGCCTAGTCTGCCATCCTCTAGCACACCTACTCGCTCATCCGAGCCCTGTGCCAAGCGTCGCTATCCTGCTGCTTTCTATTGGTGCTAGATCGCTCCACCGGATTTTATTTCACTGGATCTCCACAGCCTCCCTTAGTGGAGCGGTCCTAAATCTACCCTGCGGCTGCGGCCTACCTCGTGCTGGGAGAGGCACCATCCAGCAGATTCAAAGTGCATCACTTGCTGGCAAGGTAAGACAGACATACTTTCTGTCTATTTGGGCCCCTCGCTTCCCTCTGGAACCATCATTTTGGGACTTAGATAGTGAGTTCTGCTCTTTCCCTGTTCTGGGGCCTAGTGACCGTCACTGCCTGACATCATCATCATTACTTCCATCACACGGACACTTTTTACCCCTGGCCCAATTGGGGTCCCCCCTGGAACAGCATAGGCTTTGGAAGACAAGAAGCTTGCCTTCAACCCTGTGTGATAATCTGAATCTTCAGGCCCGGCTTCCAATCCCAAGAGTACAGGATATATTGAACTCAAATTTCGTCACCCCACTGTGTTTTTGATCTACTATTGAACATTTTCGTTATCGTATATTGCACCAGCAGATGATGGTTTGCTGCTAAATGCTTTACTAGGGCAAGTGAGAGAAATACGCACAATTACAGAAGCAAAATGGGAAAGACCAACAAACAGCAAGAGTTCTACGTGCAGAAAGGGCACGGCTCCAACAAAAATATCCCAGAGATGTTTCGCCATAATACCTCAGACCGCGCACCGAGATCCCCAGGGTCGGACACCGCAGCCTCTGAACAAGAGGAGTATGTCCACAGAACGCCCAAAGGTGGGAATAGCTACGAAGACCAAGTCATCAGACGAGCGGACTTAAAATCCTTCTCTGACGAAATTAAGTCGGACATTAAGGCTGCTCTGACATCCGCAATCTCTGATCTGAAGGCGGACATACGATCAATTTAATCTAGAGTACAAGAAGTAGAGGACGTACAGGCCCGTCAAGACATGGACATACAAGTTATCCAAGAAAGGTTGGAAGCGTACGACGTACAGGCTATCCATGTCAACCGCTACCTTGAGGACCTGGACAACAGGGGGCGCAGGCATAACCTGAGGCTTAGAGGCGTACCCGAAACTATTGATTCACCACAATTAGCCGAATCGATCCAGGCGCTCCTGAATGATTTGCTTGACAGACCAAGAGAATCCCCAATACTCTTTGAAAGAATTCATAGAGCCCTGCGCCCCAAAGGTAAAGAATCGGATCCCCCCAGAGATGTGGTGTGTTGTCTTCCCGACTACCATCTAAAAGAATCAATTCTACAGAAGATGCGGACACAGGAAGCGCTCATGCTGAACGGCTCTGTAATAACCATTTTTCAAGATCTCTCCCCGGTCACGTTTAACAACAGAAGGGCCCTGCGCCCGTTACCAACCATCCTCAGAGACCGGAACATCAAGTACAGATGGCGCTTTCCGTTCGGCCTATCGGTCATGAAGAATGATAAACCCATCCAAATACGCATCCCATCTGAACTTGCACACTTCTGCGAGCAGCTCCAGATTCCCATTCCTTCTCTTCCTGATTGGTACGCTGACTGCCTGCACAGAAAACGCACAGAGGACCGACCATGTTCTCACCGGACAGCTACACCCAAAGTCCAGCACACACCCGTACCTTCTTCCTCGAGAGGCAGACGCGAGATAGCCAGAAGGATGTACCCCAGCTATCACCGCACACTGAGAAGAGGATCCAGAAGAGCCTTGATGTGACTAACTTTTTCCATCCGGCATCCTAGTCTTTGTGTTACCAGTGGACTCGTTCAGAGATGACTACCTTCATGCTTCATGTTGATAAGTATATCTGGCTTTATGTTTAATTTTATGCTTCTGTGAGAGTTGGGACACTGAAGTCTAGTAGCATATGAGTGTGCCATCTTATTTAACAGAGAGTTCACTTATCTAGGTACATGTTTGTAGTTTGCCTGTTAGACAGGGAGGCGGATTAGCGTTAGCTCCACCGGTTAGACCACATATACTAGCCTTACTTCCCTCCACTGCTTTTTAGACTTTAGACGCTCCTTCACAGAAATGTACCGGTATGATTTTTGCCCACTAGAAGGCACTGCTGACATTCACTGCAACTGTTTTCTGTTTCTGGCCTTTACTGAGGGTTCATAGGATCTAGTTAGAATGTTGTTTACCACTGTTTTCATTGTTTATCGGTATGTTATGGCCTGTGTTCACTTTGTATGATTAGGATGCCTTACTCCTCTTTCTCCAGATCTCTTCTCTACTGATCCAAATTAAGAAGGCTTGGTTCTCCTTGCCAGTTTCCTCCTTCTTGTAGTTTGCCTGTTTGTTGATAATTTACATGTTCTCAGATAACACATACTCTGATCCCATAGCGATTACTCATTTTTCTCTCTCACTTGCCGTTAGGCACCCATTACTGTCCCAAGCCCACACCCCCAACCACAGTTAAGTGTGATATCCATTTCCACTTTTGGATAAACAAAAATTGCATTGTTTGACATTCCACTTGACTGACAAAAACCGGTATATCTAGGTTTGGAGGGATACTATCCCTTCCCGGTTTTTATATTTTTGTATATCTAGGAGTGAACGGACAGAATATTGTTTATTTGTATCGACCAGACTTAATCTGATATTGCGATACCCATTCCGCAGCAGGTTTTACTGGACTTTGAGAAAGTATGTCTTCCATAAAATGTTTATCTCTAAATGCCAAGGGTTTAAATATCCCAGCCAAGAGAACCCAGGTGTTGTAGCTTGGCAGAAAACGTAAAGCAGACATAATGTTTCTCCAGGAAACTCATTTTAAGACTTCTGCTATTCAAAAATTGAATAACTACTCATTTCCAGTAGTCTACCATGCCACAAATGCAGCCCAAAAGACTAAAGGTGTGGCGATCCTTTTTGCCAAAACTCTAGTTTTCTCAAAAACAGATGAATTAATAGACCAAGAAGGGCGTTACATTTTTCTTAAGGGCACCATTGACCAGACACCAGTCACCCTGGCGAATGTGTACTGCCCGAATAAGAATCAACCCAGATTTTTTTCTAAAGGAACAAACTTACTATTGGAATTTACGTCTGGTTTATTGATCATGGGAGGAGATCTCAATGTCCCCCTATCCCCCTCACTAGACTCTTCAACTGGGTCCTCTTCACTAACGTACG
This sequence comes from Ptychadena robeensis, assembly GCA_036250615.1. Classification (NCBI taxonomy): domain Eukaryota; kingdom Metazoa; phylum Chordata; class Amphibia; order Anura; family Ptychadenidae; genus Ptychadena; species Ptychadena robeensis. Next base: position 95,538,458 of record CM070038.1, read on the forward strand.
CTGCTCTGCGGAATATCAAAAACAAATTACAGACTTTAACCCTGCACGACACGTGGAGATTTCTGCATCCGTCCACGAAGGACTATACGTTTTTTTCATCCCCGCATAATAAATACACGCGAATTGATTATTTTTTTATATCTCAGAAAGACCTCTCACAAATTACAGATGCCGGTATAGAACCAATCACCATATCGGATCATGCTCCCATATGGTTCTCTATCAAGCTCCGACGCGATCCACCAGCTAAAAGGATATGGAGATTGGACTCCTCCCTTTTGGGTGACCCCACGATTTTACACTCTGTCCAGAGGGACCTGTCTGACTTTTTTACGTGGAATAGCGTTGACAACCATTCTCCTCACACTATTTGGGAGACACACAAATGTGTCCTGAGAGGCATTTTCATAGCACATTCTTCCCGCAGGAAGAAGGCTGCTCAGGCGAGTCTAGACCAGTTGCTAGTGCAAATCTCCCGTCTGGAAAGGGCTCATAAAGCGACGTTGACTGAAACCACGCTCACAGAGCTGATAGCCTTGAGAACCCGGTTGAAGGAGGAACTCAATGTAAGGTCCAGAAAAGCATATGTACTTTCCCAAAAACTGTTTTATGAACACGGGAACAAGTGTGGTAAATTTCTGGCTAGAGCACTTAAAATTAAGCAGTCACGCCATACCATACACCACATCACGGACAAACAGGGACATAATAATTCCACATCTGAACAAATTGCTAAACAATTCGCTGTATTTTACAAAAACCTATACAATCTGCCAAAAAGTCAGGACATAGACAGACCCGCTAAGATTAGGGAATTTCTGCGAAAGTTCTCCCCTCCACCTATTTCCCCACAACAAGCCTCTGAATTGGAGTGTCCAATCAGCGAGGAAGAATTTAAGGAGGCACTCAGATCCCTGAAAGCAGGTAAAGCACCGGGCCCTGACGGGTTCCCAGCGTAATATTACAAAATTTTTGCTGACACCCTCTCTAAGCATTTCCTGAATAACTTTAATTCTATCCACACCGGGGACTTATCGCACTCGACGGTGATGGAGGCCCACATAACCGTGATTCCCAAGGCCGGTAAGGACCCATCCCAGTGTGGGAATTACAGACCCATATCCCTGTTAAACGTTGACTTAAAGATCTTCGCCAAAATTCTAGCTTCTAGGTTGAACCCGCTGCTACCGTCGGCCATACACAAGGACAAGTGGGTTTTGTCCCAGGCCGTGAAGCCAGAGACAACACAATAAAGGTTCTTAATATTCTTGATTGGGCAACAAAGACTAAAGATAAATGTTTTTTCCTCTCAACAGATGCGGAAAAAGCGTTTGATAGATTGGACTGGGGATATATGATCCAAGTCCTGGAACATATGGGTATACCTCAGACTATGCTTGCCAGAATTTCCGCCCTATATAAATCTCCATATGCTAGAGTTAGGGCCAATGGTGATTTGTCCGACCCCTTTGACATAAGAAATGGGACCAGGCAGGGGTGCCCGTTGTCCCCCTTGCTTTTTGTCCTTACATTGGAATCTCTGCTTAATCAGATAAGGGACCACCCAAGGATACATGGTATCCTCGTCAAAACCAGAGAATATAAGATCGCAGCCTTTGCTGATGATCTTCTTTTTACCCTGTCTCAGCCACAGGTAACACTACCAGCCCTGTTAGCCGTTCTGAAAGAGTTCCAATATATATCCAACTTCAAAATAAACTATTCAAAGTCATTCGCGCTGAATATAAACATCCCTAGACACCAACAATTGGAATTTCAAACGGATTTTCCATTTCAATGGGCCGCCTCCCAAATCACATACCTGGGTATTTCCTTACCCAATGATCCGAAAGAGATCTTCAAACTCAATTTCCCACCCCTCCTTAAGGAAATCAAAGCAGACTTAGTTGCCTGGCACCGACCCACTTTCTCTTGGTTTGGCAGGATGGCCATTATTAAGATGAACGTTACCCCCAGGTTTCTTTACCTCTTCCAAACGTTACCTATCCCCATCCCCAAGCAATTCTTTGCTTTATTACGCACTCTGATCAGACAATTTCTCTGGGGACACGAGAAACTGAGGCTTGCTTATCAATCCCTGATAGCACCCAAATCGAAAGGAGGAACGGGTCTACCCGACCCAGAGACGCATTACAGGGCTTGCCATGTTGCTAGATTACTGGACTGGGGCCTCCATTCCAGGTCCAAAGACTGGATAGCACTGGAGAATGACCTGTCAGACACACCCCTAGTACACCTCCCTTGGCTCCCCATGACGTCAAAGACCGCGAGACATTCTTTTCCACCGCTGACTTCGGCCACTTTGCAGGTATTCCGAGAGGCTCAGAAACTATGTGAGCTGACTACGTTCCCAAACCCCCTGACGCCTCTCACTTATAATGAATCCTTCCCGCCTGGCTGTGCATTAATTAAAAGAGGAGACAGCGAGCCCCCCGACCTATATAGAGCCTTTAATTTTTTCAGGAATGGTGTCTTCAAGGACAGGGAGGAGCTTCGGGACGAGGGCATTTGCCTCCCCCTATGGCTCTACCTTCAAACCAGGCATTACTTGAATGCTAAAAAAAATAAGCAGCTTATTTGCAGAGACCCTACATTTCTGGAAACTATTTGGGCGAAGGGGACACCGATAAGGCATTCCATATCATTGATTTACAAACATTTAATTGACGCCGCGACAGCTGTTTCTATGACACACAGACAGGCTTGGGAGTCGGACATAGGAGTTCAGTTCACAGACGAAGAATGGGGAAAAATAAACATTCTCACCAGTAAAGGTCCCTTAAATGTACGGATACAGGAGAATAACTATAAGCTTCGCACCAGATGGTACCGAGTACCTCAAATCCTACGCCACATATTCCCTGATTCCGACGGCAAATGCTGGAGATGTAAACTAGTGGAAGGCACGTACCTGCACATTTGGTGGGAGTGTAGTCTGATCACCCCGTTTTGGTCAATGGTGGCAGAGACGATAGAAGAAATCACAGGACACGAATTAGCTTTTACTCCTGAATGCTTTCTCCTACACCACACTCTGAAGACCTATAAGGGATCCTTGATCTTCCATATGAAAAATGCGGCAAAACTGCTCATACCTATGTTATGGAAAAATCCCCGAATGGTATACCCAAATAAACCAGATAGCGGAAATGGAGAAGTTAATTCATACTGCCCGCGACACACTTCCTCGCTTTTTAGCGGTCTGGACTCCATGGGTTGACAACACAACAACACCCCTCCTGACTTAAGACATTTGTCTTATCTACCATTAGTGCGCCTGCTGCTTGGACTTATGCTACTTACCGGACGGGCTCCTCAGGTGACCCCTTTGACATGTCTGGAGTTACCTGTCCACATTTCCCCCTACTGGTCCATGGTGCCTGGAAAGAGCACCATCTCTTCACCATTCACTCACTGATATACTTTAGGGCCTCCCCATCCTCCAACTTGTAACTCAGATATCAACATACATATCTCTTCAACAGGAGTGTAGGGTGGTCCGCCGTTTTAAGTTGAATGATGTTTCTCTTTTACTTTTTTCATCACCCTACTTTATTGTTGTGGCTAAGCCACTTATGTTACTAAGATTTTGTTTTTTTGCTCAGGCTACAAGCATTTTGTTATGCATGTTTGTTTGCATTACTGTATGTAACTTGATTCATTGAAACTGTTCAAGATTGAATTTAAATTTATGTATTTGTATACATTGCATAATTTCATACATACCTCTACTAACGGTTATTGTTTTTTAATTTTGACCAGAAAATGCTGTATTATGAATATATTTTATAGAAAAAGTTCTAGAAACCTCCCAGTATTGTAAGGTTTGTGCCTCATCCCATATATATATATATGTGAAAAGTTTTTTGGGTAATTAGGACCACATGTCTAAAACATGAGGACCCATTTTCCCCAATGTGGAGACTAGGGGCTCCAGGCGGGACTTTTGCGGCACAGAGTATAAATCATGTATGGTCTGTATTTGACATTCAAACATTTTTTATTTGTTTACATTTGTTATTGAAAATGCCAGATGGTTGTTCTAGCAATCATATACAAAAATGCACAACATTACAGTGGATACAGTGTTTCAGAAAAGCATTACATCATTATAGTACAAAACAGTCTCACATAAGTAAATCATAACACATATGAGGCCTTTAGCCTCAACACAGTTTATTTGGGGCATACACTTTATCACATTCACCTATATTTCTTTCTCTATCTTTTTCTTTGTATCTCTTCCTGTCGGTTCTCCTGATAGTGGCCCCACGGTGCTGATGTCTTTTTGTTGCTGCCCTGGGGATGCGTATGCTTGAACCCTTGTTTTTCATCTCCATCCACAGTGGATCGGTGCCCGATACCGTGGGCCTATTCTTGGTCCCCCGTTACCGCATGACCCGTTGCCCGTTTCCTCCCCCCCTGTGGGGGGGGGGGGGATGGTGGACGGGGGGTGGACCTTCATGGCCTTCAGGTCCTCGCCCCTTCATGAGAGAACCTCGGAGGTGTCCATAGATATCCACACCACATTAAACTTGTGAGTAAAATTTGTAGACCAAGACACATACTGCGGTGGACAAACACTGTTTCTACTATAATTATACTAACCTTAGATCCCTTGATCTTTCACTATATAGCATTGGGTAACACAAAGATTCTCCTGAAGAAGCCTAATGGCGAAACGCGTCGAGACGATGTTACCCTTATATCAGTACCATTTGTTGTTTACATACATCAATTGTGGTTATGATTTACTTATGTGAGACTGTTTTGCACTATAATGATGTAACACTTTTCTGAAACACTGTATCCACTGTAATGTTGTGCATTTTTGTATATGATTGCTAGAACAACCATCTGGCATTTTCAATAACAAATTTAAACAAATAAAAAATGTTTGAATGTCAAATACAGACCATACATGATTTATACTCTGTGCACAAAAGTCCCGCCTGGAGCCCCTAGTCTCCACATTGGGGAAAATGGGTCCTCATGTTTTAGACATGTGGTCCTCATTACCCAAAAAACTTTTCACCTGTATTATGAATAATTTTTTCAAGCTTGTTTGGAAACAAAAAAAAATAAAAATTGCAATGCAATCAAATATGCACAATGCATGCAAGTCAATGGAGCTCGGATATTCTACTAGGAAAATATTCGTCATTTTCATAAAATAAAAATGCATCGCGTTCAAATTTCTTTTTTTTTTTAAAATCACATAAATGAAAAGGGGGATTGCAGAAAAAAGAGATGGAGCCGGGGGGGGGGGGGACAAATAAATATACAGATTCAGATAGGCAAGTAACACTCCTACTCCTATGTAAAATATCAAAAAGGACATCTGTGAACACCTCGATATCCCATGTCACGGTACGTGTGCCATCCCATGTACAGAAAAATTACATGTGGTCACCGTATGTGGAGGTTCACCCTTGCATCACCTGAAATTTACGGGTTGGTCCGCATCGTGTTGGCGTACTCTGCTTCCTCTAGTTTGCGGATGCGGTTTATCTCTAAAAACCACTACCGGAGTGAGGGCGTTTGTTCCGACTTCCACAATCTGAGTGTAGCACTGACACCCGTAGGTGCTGCTGTGTAGTGGGATACCGGGTAGCAGAAATGACCAGAGACACTTACTTGAAAATGAAGAAAAGTTTATTTGCACATGTCATCAAGTGGAAGGAGGGTTGGGGACAAGGCTGTTCTGGCGACTGAGGTCCTAGCTCCTCTGCTGG
>CM070038.1:95560626-95577799 GCA_036250615.1 Ptychadena robeensis
AAGAGCGGGAAACTAGAAGCCATTAGTCATCCCTGCACCTGCTGCTGAGGAATACAGAGAAAATTTTAAGTCATATACACAATTTTGCACAGAATAGGGTGACACAGGGCAGAGTAGACAATTCACACATAAATACAGATAAGGTGCATACCCTGGTCACTACCCTCCCCCGGGGCCTTTCCAGACTACTCCTGGAGTCTGCCAACCGGAGAGGAACAAAGAAGTAGCGCAGGTTGAGTGTGGGTGTGCCATGCATTGTGATACCTTTCTCTACTAAGGGGTACCAGAGCCCACATTAACAGGACAGAATTATATACACCTGCACAGGGATTGCATGTCCTAGGAGAGGAACTTAAACCAGGCTCTATACAAGAGACAACTTTAGGCAAGCTGCTCAGGGCTAAAGGTCAGGAGGACCTGCCTAGACATCCTGCTGATGTGTGTACCCAACCCGCAGAGACGAGAGAGGGGCTGCCAAAGACGAGGGGGTAACTTAATCCCCCAACCGCTTACCCGCAAAGCAAAGGTTGGACATCAAGCAGGGAAATGGGTCACCCAGATGGCCTTAAATGACTGCACTCACACTGGGGACAAGTGCTTGGGCTAGCGGGTGTACCAGTCCTGGAATTACGTTAGGAGGGTATCCAATTGTAGCAGCACTGGGTCCTATAGGTGGTGGCGTTAACATCCACAGACCTATGGACAAAGGACGAGAGGGGCCTACACCTGGAATCACTCAACAGATGCGGTACCATCGGGGTGACATATGAACAAGGAGGCTGCCGTAGGCCAGTCCACACACACCAAGCCCATATGTGCCAAATACAACTGGGGGTAGGCAAATACTTCTACCTCCCAGGCAGACATACTGTACAGTATATCCAATAAGGCTTTAACCTGAATATGGGCCGCAGGTAAGCTATAATACTATAATAATACCTAACCAGTGGAGAGAGAGTGGAAGCCTGTTCTATTGTGGCAGTGTATAGGCCAAACTGCTAGGGGAACAGTGCCACTATGTGTGCAATCTCTAACATCACAATATATATATACAAGGCACACAATACAGCAACAGATACATACATTGGTATTAGCAATAATAATCTGAGTTTTGGGCCTACCAAATGTTATATATATAATAAGGCTACCCTCACAGCCCTGAGGTAGGTAGCAAAACAGTGCACTCTGTACAAGAGAAATTGGCACTGGGGAGATAGCAGCATCTACAAGGTGTACTAACCCATGGGGTTCACTTATTCCCGGGTCCACCCTACCTCCCAGGGACCTATGGTGAGATATTGTATGCAACCCAATAAAGACTATGGGTTATCCTATAATGACAGGGACTATACCTGTGAGGAAAACAAACCCATGACAGTGTAGGTGCATTGGACACACCTTACCGTGAATAACCGTGGGGCTGCCGTAGGCATGAGGGTTCTCCAGGCCCTCGCACACCGAAGCTGAGACCGAAAACTGTGTGAACACCATACCAATAAAAATACAAAAAGGCATACATTGCATCCATCACTAAATACATTAAGGTCTTGAGGTAGGTATGGCCCACAGAGGGAAATAAACTTTATTTACATGAGCAGCAAGTGAACTGTGAACCCACAAGGGGAGGAAGAATAGATCATTACCACATAGCATTAGAGTGTCTTAGCAGTCAACATAAACATACTATTCCTTCACGTCAACAGTCAGGCCAGCCGGTCACTGACTGATGCTATACCGACCTCTAGTGGCTAGAATACAACAGTGCTACACATTTTTATTGGCAATACTCTAAGTGCAATAAATCTTATGCTCTACCATAACTTGGGAGTCCATAAAAGTTTCTTCCTTGGCAGATAAGTAGGGTCTACCCAAAAAGGGGTGACCGACAAAAAAACAAAACATAAATACCCAATGCGCAACAATCAACATTTCCGGGATCCAATAGTTCTGGAGAGGGGCTGAAGAAGGGGAATGGACCTGACCCAGCGTTCAAATGTAATGGTCAGGATCAGGGACAACCCGGTACCCTCCCACAGAGTGCAACCAATGAGTGACCGAATACGCGGTGTCAGGGCCAGTGGGTCTTCTCATTAACACCTTGTCTTTATAAATATGACGGCCATATCCGAATTCCTTGTACACTTTAAGGAATTCCCGGTGAATGGGGTTGTGAAGGTCCTTGACCCGGCGAGCCTTTGGTACCCCTAAGTATTCCCACACACTGTCAGCATAAATGATATGGCGTGTCCTCTCTAGCTCATCAATGAGGGTCTCAGACACGTAGGGGAAAATCACTCCATGCTCCATCTTAACATGAGCATTGAAGCGGCGCTGCAAGCAGGACAGTCTGGGCAACCTGTTCTTGTCCCCACGACCCGGTGGCAAGTAAGAATTGGGATCCCCGTGGACACACAAGGCCTCAGTCCAGGCCTGGGAATCGGCACAGGCCTGGTGCAAAGGGACCTGGGGATAAATAGGTGGCTCCGGTTGATCGGGGTACTCGACATAATCGTCCGGGGCATCGGGGTATTTATCTATGGGCAGTACAGGGGGGCATTCTCTCACCAGTCTTGTGGCAATAGGTCCCTCCGGCGCGGCAACACGGCAGGCAGCAGGTGAATGGGAGGCCTCTTCCTCTGCAGGACCCTGTGGCGGCGGTGAACCACTGGGGATGTCATCAGCTGGCGGTGCGGCTCCTTCCTCCGGAGACACCTCTGCAGGAGTGGCGGCGGCAGTGATCCAGCAGCAGCGAGCGGCAGATGGCACAGGTGCGGCGTCATCAGGGGACGGACTGGCAAACAGATCGAGGCAGGCAAAGCTCTACTCCGCGGTGGTTAGCGGTGGGTCTCGACCTTTTTCCGGGGAAACTGGGGATGCAGAGCGGGCTGAACCGGGACCCCACTAGGTAGAAGGGGCGTCGTCTTCCCATTCGAGGGCCAAACTGGCATCCGGGGCTGGTAGTAGCAAGCCGTGGATACTGCGCTCCTGCGTGGGCTTAGGCTGGGGCCGCATGGTAAAAAGGAGTTGGCTGCACCCGGGACAGCTGGACCAGGGCCCAAAGGTGGCGGAAAGTTCTTGGCAATGGCCGCAGACAGCGACCAGGTGTTGGGCTCCCTGGCGGGTGATGAGGGCCAGTTCAGCTGGGAGGAAGCGGAGGCCAGTATCGAGCACGGACACCATGGTGGAGGAGCAGGTGTGCAGCGGCGTTCTCCACGGATGGGCATCCACGTGCAGAAGAGAAGGCGGCCACAGTGGGGGCGCTCTTTTCAATCCTCTGTCGCAGCAGCCTGACTCCTCCCAGGCGCTGCTGGATGACAAGTCTCTGGGTGGGCCATTGGGCAAAAGCGCGCAGTCTGTAAGCAGTGACTGGCGTGCCATGTGGAGTGTGTTAGGGGATGGAGCCGACAGTTGCGAACATCCTGTTCGTGACGACAAGTGTAGTGTCGTGGAGGGCATATTGTTGCTCCGAACGACCAGATTCTTTGAATGTTCAAGCACACTGTCCAGGGCTCACACACTTGAATAAACTGAGTCACAGGCAAGCTGGTAGGGGGATATGTACAGTTTACTAGTAGGGATATATACAGTCCAATCACCAAACCCAAGCCTGGGAATGGGGCAAACACTTAGGATCTACTGTTTCAAATGAATGTGCTACCAGCTGCAGGGTGACTTATGGCTTCACGTCCCAGTGAGAGGGGGTCAGGTACAGTCCAAGTGTCTATGGCAATAGGGAATAGCGGGCGGTGAGGTGAAGTAGGGAGGAATCCTGCGTCTGCCTAGCGTTAGCACCTACCGGTTGCCGCAACCATCTGCTCGAGCACGTTCGAGGGAAGGCAGTCCTGGTGCATGGGACAAACCCTTTCGGGGTTTGGGTTATATAAACACAACACGTTTTCGGGCATGCTTTACTTATAAAATATAGGCAGGTTCTAAGGACATGCCCCGCCGACATGCCCATAATGCCACCCATGGTTTTTGGGGCTGCCTTATGTAGACCCAGCCTTATTGTGTCAATAGACCTGACAAGGAAAAGTAAAGCAAAAGGCATAGTTAAAGAACAATGTGAAACGGTAGCAGGAGTTCTAGAGACAACAGGAAGGAGGGGGGGGGGCAGCTATGGGAGATGCTGGAGACAGAAGCTTTAGCACACTCTCTCACACATATGTGGAGGGGTTTGGATTCAAACTTCTGCACCTAAATATAAAGACATGCTGACACTTTTATTAATGTTTATTGGACCCGCTGTGATGGACAATTTGCAGCCCTACATTTAAAACAAAGTGTAACCCTTTGCAAAGGTTAATAGCTTTTCTGTGTTTAGACTGTTATATATTATATGTTATTAGTGTTGAGCTCGAATATTCGAATTTCGAATATATTTGGCGAATATTGGCTATTCGAGAATTCGCAAAATTCGCGAATATGGCGGCAGATATTTGCAATCTTGAATATTTGCATTGGGATGCTTATGGGCATGGATTGCGAATATATATTCGCAATGCGAAAATAGATAGCACATGCATATTAGTAGAATTATTTGTGAAATATCGCAAATTCGAATATTGCCTATGCCGCTCATCACTATGTTATTATAGTTTAATGGTGCATTAACCTATGTTATATATTATGTTTTTATAGTTTAATGGTGCGGTGTGCTAAGGCTGTCAATTGTTAGTGGAGACAAGCCTGGGACATCTGACAGATAAGTACTACATGTCCCAGCAGGACTTTTGACTCTTGTGAGACATCTGTAGCCTTCCATATAACACTTTATATCTAAATTGATATTTAGTTTGCTGAAAGACCTTCTTCTGAGGCCATGATCCACAGAGGGTGAGGGGAGAACTATACAGATATTTCCACACAGGTAACTATTTTTTATTTACATATTGCTCCGATAATGTGGGGTGGGCTAGCTAGGGGGAAAAGTTTGTCTGGTGGGTTTAGGTGCGCTTTAAGACGCTAACCCAAGTGTTACAGGGCTAGATTTCCAGTATAAACGCATGGCCAACACAGGAAGTGAAGGCAAGCCAGCACATGGGTAATACATCACTTCCTGTGGTGGAGACCCCACCCCTTCCTGGGCGGGCATCACCGGGCTAGTGAGGTGGGGATGTGGGGACAAGAGTTCAGTTTGGAACTTGCAAGCGGGCTGAGAGGATGGGAGCGGAGAGGATGGTGTCATGATCTAACAATCTTGGCTAAGTACCCCTTTGTTCTATATTATTATATCTATAGGCCAGTTACATTGTGTGTTTACTTACATGACCATGAGATAAATGTAATGTGTTATTGTTAATTGTAACATAGTAAATGTGTATTGTTAATTGTAACATAGTAAACGTGTCTTGTATGTTATATCTGCAAAGTTTCAAGTAATTCCTGGTAATAGTGCTTACATACTGTAGTGGGAGACATAACAGAGGCTTATATTACCACCACCTAGGAGGAAAAGGCTGTATATCGACCACCATCTTATGATACGTGGCGATATCTGGCCTTGATACACTAAGAGGGAAAGATATTGCTTGGGAAAGTCAGAGATTGACAGTCTTCCAGCAGCCATATTAACCTTCTGAGCGTTTGGCCCGAATTAACTCGGGCTGAGTTTCATGCATCATGAAACTCAGCCCCAGTTAACTGGAGCCGCGCCCGAGCTCTCGCCGTCTTCTGACGGCGGTCAGGAGCACCGGCATGTATGCCGATGCTTCCGGGTCCGCCCCCGATCGCGTCACCGGTGACGCGAAGGGGGCGGGGGTAGGCGGCGCCATAGACCTCCGTCAAACTGGAGGGGCGTCGCTTTTCATCAGCATAAGTCCGGCGTTTTCAGTGACGCCGGGCTTATGTTAATGACCCTCAGCTGAGCAGGAAAAAACCGTGCCACGTGGCAAAGGCTCAGAGGGTTAAGGTAAACTTTGGGGACTACAATAGTCACACTGACATTTTTAATTTTGTGATCCCATAATAATGTTCTGAAAATTTATTTTCATATCACATACAAAATACAACCTGCAGATATTGGCTAATAAACAATCTTTAACATATTCAAGCCCCACATGGTGATCATAACTTAGTCAGGTGCACGCTTGGCTCTGTCAACATAATTTACTTAGCTTATTCAGGTGACTATCTATCTATCTTTAGTTGTATCATTTCTTTATACCTTACATTGGATTTAACTTATTTAGACTTCAATAAAGCAAAAGGCAAATTTATAAATATATTTATTTATAGACATCGTACGATGTCAGTTAACAGTTTCATTTTGAGATGTAAAAAACTATTTTATAGCCAAAGTAGACAATAAAGCCAACATTTAAAAACAATAAATGAAAGGAAAGGCAAAACAGTTCAGTTACTTTTGTTGCCTAAACTTGGGTAGGTTATGTGCATGATCAATGTAAACCAATGTACAACAACCCTATACTTCACTAGAGGGGGATGGGGGGAGGGTGGGAGGTAATTTTGGCTTGCTTTTAGACATTTGGGGCTTGGTACTATGGTGTAATATGGTATTATTTGGTTTTCAGACAGCCACGACCATGCTGGCTGTGAAAGGATAAATGTGGGTTTGCCGTGCCCGGTTTGTCCCACGTTATTTCTATCCCACACTACATGGGGGCCAGGGAACAGCAATCACTCTGCAGATCCCACGGACACAGTAACAGTAAGCCAGAGAACAGAGGAGAGAAGACTTCCTGCCCCCCTCCTTCTGATTAGTGAAGAGCTGATGTCATGTGCTGTGTGTGTGTGTACTGCTCCTAGTGACACCTACAGGCTGAATAAAATATTGCACTCATTGAATTCATTGCATTAACCCAATTGATGAACGTATAAAATCTTTTTTTCCGGTTTTCCTGCCCTAAAAACTGGGCGCATCTTATGGTCCGGTGCGTCTGAAAAATATGGTATATAACTATGCTCTGTTATTTTAACATTATTAGTAAAGTTTTGTGGAAACCCAAGTAATAATTAGTGTTGATCATGAATATTCAAATCACAAATTTTTATTGCAATTATCGGCACTTCGAGAATTTGCTAAGATCTTTAATATGTTCATAATTGCGAATATTCGAGATTTTACATCAGTAGTGTTGATCGCAAATATGCACATTGTTATTGCGATAATCTTTTTCACAAGGAAGGTAATAATGACTGGATTCCTATAATTCATAAAGTTTATGAATTTGTTGTGAATATTAGATTCACATAGAAAATTTGCAATATTAATGAAAAATAATAATGGGTAATGGTTGAGATAGACACAACCAGGACGTTGAGGTGGCTACTCCCCAGGGACTTTAACGGCACTGAAATCACACAACATAGTGAGAGTATTAAAAGGACAATTTTATTAAGATCCAAAGAGGGATAGAAAACAAAATACATATTATGCATGGTCATAAATGCTTCATAATTCAGTAATCGGTTGTAGTCCACGCATTCACCTCTCAAGGGGGCTTCATCAGGACAGAATCTCGGTCACAGATCATTATAGAAGCAGTACTAGATCAACAAGGGTCTATAGGAAAGAAAAGATGTTAAAAAGATCACTCTCACTAAAAACATTTTTATACATATTCCATAAAATCTAATGTTTTTGTGAGAGTGATCTTTCTAACATACTTATTGGGATCCTACATTGGGTATTGAAACAATATACTGACGAAGAGGGCCCTGGTGGGGTGGCCTTCTGGGCTGAAAGAACATGCCTATTTTTGTATTTTCAAGAGTTCTTTTCTTTCCTATAGACCCTTGTTGATCTAGTACTGCTCTATTATGATCTGTGACCGAGATTCTGTTCTGATGAAGCCCCCTTGAGGGGTGAAACCCATGGACTACCACCGATTACTGAACTATGAAGCATTTATGACCATGCATAATATGTATTTAGTTTTTTATCCCTCTTTGGATGTTAATAAAATGGTTCTTTTAATACTCTCACTATGTTGTGTGATTTCAATGCCGTTAAAGTCCCTGGGGAGTAGATACCTCAACGTCCTGGTTGTGTCTAACTTAACCATTATTCATTATTATTTTTCATATCATGTCTGGGATGTAGGCACAAACCTTATATAGTCCTTCCCACTGTGTTTTTTTTTACTGTAAGTGCAATATTAATATTACCTATGCTGTTCATCACTGGATGATGGATTACACAATACATCAGCTCTATCACATCCATGGAATAGTTTCCAGGACTCTTCTGGATTTGGTCTTTGGAGATAATTTTTTAAATTCCTATGGCGAGTCTTTATAAGCTCAGCTGTGGTATGTATTGTGGGCGTTCAGCTCAAACGGCATCTGTAAATAAAGTAAATCCACAAGAACAGGATTCTTTTTATGGCTCCTGCCCGTATTTATTGGCAGCACTCCAAAGTCCCAACACAAAATCACTCTCACAGGGGTTTACATAAGCCAAACAAAAGCCCTGAAAAAGCCAAGCTTCCTGGCTTGGCACCAATCATACAACAGTTCCTTCCTTTAGGAACCCTTAATGGCCTGCCTCCTAGCAGCCATCAGCATGGGGCCACACACTCCTTGTGTGCCCTGTGTTTACTGCACCTAGCAGCACTGTCTCCAACCTCTCTCAGGAGCCCTGACTGAGTGGTCCAAGCTCCTTTTGTGGGGACACACCCGGCCATCTCGTTAGGGTCTAGCAGGTGTATCTTGGTGGAGTGGGAAGGCCCACCCCTTCACTGCCACACATGGACCACTTAACCTATGACAGATCACCGGTCTGTCAAAGTATAGTATATATCAGTAGATCTCACATATAAAAAAGCTTATTATTTAAAAAGCAAAAAAGTACATGAAGGCAGGATTCCTATACCACCCTGATACTGCGCACCAAGTGGTCAATGCGCACCACTTTGGATGGGTATCAAGGGTTCCCATTGAAAGTAATGGCGATCGAAGAGGGATTTACTAACATTTTGCTTGAGTGGGATCGAACCCTCAAGGTGGGCAATATTTGATTGCCAATCACATTTAAAGTCCCATTGAAGGGAATTTTCTGTCTTGTGCATACACCCATACACCTTTAGACATCTCTGTCAGATTTCCTTTAAGCTGGACATAGACGGGTAATTTTTCCATCCACTGCTCAGCAGACCAACTGGCCATGATGACGTCATCTTTGTTTGCCGGCCATTACTTCGGATAGGGATTGCCGTCCTCATCCGAACTAAGGGGATTGGCCAGGAATTTACCGGCATGTCGGATCACTATGCGATCCGACATGCAGCAGATTCCTGGTCAATCTGACCAGGTGGGCGCACCCGATTTTCGGCCGACTCACCACTTGGCTGGAATGCGCACGGCGTTCGTTCGGCTTAAAAATCGGGCAGGTAGATCGTAGCCCGCACTGCACCCTTCAAACCTTTCACACTTATGTACGTCTCCTCCATAAAATATATTGAAAGATCACTTAGCTTTTGTTGCTGATGTTGTTGCTGCTCCGTTCATCTACAGACCAGACCAACAGGTGCCGGGATTCCAGGCATGTCTTTCACTTCACTATGATTAACCATCCTGAGAAAGGAAAACCGCACTCCGAGGAAAAGTCCAATCAATGTTTACGTCATAAATTGTTGATCACATATAGAGAAAGACTTCCTCACCCCCTTGGAGAAGGAGCCCCTCGCCTCTGAGGAAGTTGTTCTCTATATGTGATCAACAATTTATGGAATAAAGATTGATTTTCCTTTCTCAGAATGGTAAATCATAAGGGATGGGAAAGTAGGGTAAAACTTTGGAACTAGGTTCAGCAATTTTCGAATATTTTGTAAAATGTTAATGTTTAATACAACACACATGACTATTGTAGAGGAACAAGTGAATGTATTTAGGTATTGAGGTCCATAGTTTAAGGTACTGGGTTCCTTGAGAAAAACACTGTTAGTAAGCTGGGGTAAGTTATGAATTACTAAAAAGACTTTGTTCACTGTGGCTTCTCTAGAGGAACTTCCTATGCCCTGTTGGCTTCCTTTTTAATGAGATCTTTACTTTCTGGTTCTACTTCATAATAAAGTTTTTTCAGAGTTCCTCTGGTGTGGTTCCTGTGCCCACTACCCATTACCTGCATGCTAGAATACTGTTCAAGACATTTCCACTGTTAGTACCTGCGGCCATTTTTCGGACAGAATTACTTTTCTTGTGTATTACAGAAGAACCTGAACATATGTTAAATGATAAACAATTCAGAACCACATGGTGATCACGGCTCATCAGATGAATCCTCATGACTTTGCTGTGCATATGATAACAGATTTAGGATGACATTAAACTGAATGTTAATGAGCATACCCAGGTTATTATAGGTGAATATAAACTGAAGTCAATCATTGGTAAAGCTTAAAAGAAAGACTGAGACCAAGTAAAACCTGTTCAGAGTTGTGGGACAATGAATTCCACATCATGCAAATTCTATCACAAACATGGAATAGATTCAAGAGACCATCTGGATTGAAATTTTGTCTGGGATGGAGGACATGGTCTTCGGAGATGATTTTTTAAACATTTCCAATGGCCAATCTCCACTATGTGTTCAGCAGCGGTGTTCAGTATATATAAACATTTTGTTTCAATTTGTTTTATCTTATCCTTTTCCACATTATTTAACCATTTGTTGTACTAGGTTGTGTGCCTCTGTCCTTGTTCTTATTTTTCTGTTACAGGGGGCCACACTCCTCCATTTTGAGAGCCGCACACCTACACACAACTTAAACACCCATCCCTCATACTGACTCCATTTTACTCTGTGATCCTTGCTTAGGCCCCATACACCAACTGAGGGCCTTTCTGGCCACTGCTATCACTATAGCTGTGTAATCACTGCTGAAGGTTGTGCGCAACTACCCATCATCTTTCTCAGCTTAGTATATATAAGTAGCTCTAATGTATAAGGCAGAATTACAAGTGGGAGTCTTAGAGGACAAGTGAGAGCCATACAAATCATTCTTTAGTTATCCTACAGGAGTCAATCTATTTGAAGATGTTATGAGTATGGAAGGTCAATGGAAGAGCGGAAGAGCGGTGTGGCCGGCCAGGGGTAAATGGGGTAATACAAGATAAGAATATAATATATGATTTAAGGTTAACATGCACATTAAAATAACTCTTACAGCTTGGGAACCTAAAGTGATCAGAAGAATAGTGATGATCAGCATTGGCAATATTCAAATTCAACATTTCGCAAATTCACACCAAATATTCTAAGTAAATCTCCTGTTTACTTATCAGCATTATCAGCACTTTTACATTGCAATGTCACAGCGACATCGAACTCGCTCGAAGACAGGTTTTTATGTTCGATTTCTGAATGATCGATCCCAGAACGTCGAACACAAAATCAGCCAGAATATTCACGATTACAAAGATATAGCAAGATCTTGGCAAATTCTCAAAGTGCCGATATTTACAATGGAAGTTTGCGATTTCCATATTCACACTCAATACTAAAAATATAAGGGCAGGTAATAGATCACGTATATTTATACATGGTGGGTTATATGAAATGACTACGATTATCATAAGGATAACAACAGAATCTCTAATTACCCTGCAGGTCTAATTGCTGGAAAATATTTATTTGATGTCGGCATGGGTTCCTTTATCCACAATCTATATTCTGCTTCCAATTTCTTTAAACAAATAGGTATTTGAACATTCAATAAAAATCGTATCATGGAACTGAGCAGATGGGTACACGACTGCACCAGAACGTATGATTGGATGCATGCATCAGCTATTGATGCCAATTTAGAGGGAAAGAGGTGAGGCGCTATATCAGCAATATCTCATTCTCTTGTTCTGATGTAATAAAATTGTTTTTATACATTTTATATGGCATACATAATATTTCATATATGAGGCTTTTAAGAAGCAGTCTATGTATATTATCTCACAAATGTGAGTATAGCCTATCATTGTGGTAGCAAGTTTGTAATTATATATATATTTTTTGTCTTACATCTTACATGCCAAGAAATTATATAATACATTGAAAAATGATTTGTTGGTTAAGGGAAACCATTTAAGTCCCCCCCAAATTTCAGAACTGATTGGGTGAGGATTACTGATTACTTACAGTTCTGAAAACTCCAGTTGTACCTTTTTGGAAATGCAAAGAACAGCTGGGAGAACAGCTCTGTTGGTCTTGGTCTTTGAGCTACATCTGTGTGTGGGATGGAGTATATAGAAATCCATGAGGAGCCCAAATCATTTTAGGAGAGAGGAAGTCAAAGAGCCACAAAGATAATTTTAGAAGAGGCATAAAGGAAATGGCCTCTGGAAGACTTACATAAAGGGGCAAAGTCATCTAGGAAAACTTAAGGAGAAGTGAGTGCTAATGTGTTTTTCTAAAGACCAACTTCAGGAGAGAGAGATGTACCTGAAGTCGTCCATCAAGCATGTTTTGAAATGTAATTTTGAACAGGAAAATATTACGGCCCCTGCGATGTTACCCCTCACTGACTGTGAAACTTAAGTTCAACCATTAGCAGGTTGACTATTCATTGACTATCATTGTAGAAAAAACATTTTCTTGGGAGTTTTGCCATGGATCCCCCTCTGTCATGTCATTGTCCAGGTGTTAGTCCCCTTGAAATAACTTTCCCAACACTATTGTGGCTAGAAAGGGTCCCTTTGTTTTTTAATGTTCACCTGCCCATTGAAGTATTTGGGGTTCGCCAGGTTCGCGGACCTTTGCGTTGGTTCGCGAACAGCAAATTCCCTGTTCGCGACATCACTAACAACAAGGCAATGAGTGACCTGAAATGGCAGCCAGGAAGCTCTGTCGGTGTGTCAGGAATATAAGTTTACAATAATATCTTAGCTTAAACCTTCTGTAGCAGTATAATCAACTTAATAAATCTTGGTATCATGACTAGTGAAGGCCGAACTGTCCGCAAGGCGGACAGTTCGGCGGCGAACATGGATGTTCGCCCATCTTCTCGTCGGCGAGCAGTACGGGTGTTCGACCCGCTCCGTTCGCCAGCGAGAAGATGATCTCTATTCTTCCTCCGGCAGAATCACAACCTGTGTGATCTTGCCGGAGGAAGAATCTTTTCACTAGAAGACCGGGCATAAAGCCGGTCTCCTAGTGAAAAAAACGGGTCGGAGCAGGAAGTGACGTCAGTCAGGCGGGGAATTTGAGGCGGGGAATTTGAATCTGTCCGCGAACAGGCGGACGGCGGACGGCTTTAGAAGTCCGACCCGCCCGTTCGCGGACAGTCCTGGCCGATGTTCGGGCCATCACTAATCATGACACATTTAAATATATGATATATTATAGATGTCTTCAAGTAATTTTGTATGTCCATTCTATAGCACACATTAATTGATCTACTTATCTACACACAAATCTTATCATTACAATTAAAATGTCTTCATCAAGACTGATCATTCTTTGACTCTTGTCTACAAATAATGTCCATTACAAAAGCCAAGAATAGGTCAAGGACCACACAAGAAAATGTTATAAAAAGTGGCTTCTTTAGATTAGAAAGCCTTGGGTGCAGTGGTGTAAGGCATACCACCACTGGACTGTATAGCAGAGTTAATGTGTTCACTGCAGGGACCAAATGCACTTCTCTGTCTGAATTGATGGACATGTGATGGTTTGGCAGATGCCAGGAGTACTTGCCTGAATTCCTTGTTTACAATTTCATGCTCATAACTTTTTTGGATGGCACCATCATGACTGGCCTCCACCAAGACTTGACCTCATCCCCATAAAACACGTGAGGGATGGTTTGGAAGCAACACTGCAACATCAGTGCCTGACCTCATAAATGAACATCAGCAAGAGTACAACAGGAGGAGGACCTTACTGTGGATCATTCAGATGAGATGTGTCCCCCCATCATGGTTTGTGATAACCCTCTGTGATCCATCTTGGAGGAGGTGGTCACAACAACCCCCTCCAATCCTGTTGCCTTTGTCACAGTTGACGTTTTGGTCCCAGCCACTGGGAGCCCTCGGAATGCCTTCCTCACTGTGCCCAAAGTAACAATTTGGATTGGCTGGGGTGCACAAATACCTTTGTATTTATAATTGTAACGCTGGCTCCAGAGAGAGCTTGGTAGCTATTGCTGTAAAAGAAAAGGCTACTTCACACAACCTCACTGTGCAACGCTATGGTAATGTCTCTTCAGGCGGCTAGTTTATTTTCTGGCTCATTCAGAACACGAGCAAGACCGAAATTATTGAAATAATTTATTTTAAAGGCCCCCATACACGGGTCGGATTCCCACTGGATTCCGGCACGATCGATTCCGGGCACGTGCACGCGAAACGATCGTGCCGTAATCGCGTGCAGCCCACCTTGTCTGATCGATCAGGTCCGATCGTTCGGGGGCCCAGAATCGGATCCGACAGAGAACCAAAATGTTGGTCTTTTTGATCCGATTCTGCACACATCAGGGGGAGTTGCCATTTGTGAGGTGGAATCGGAGGTGGAATCGGACACGGAATCGTCCCGGAATCCGTTGGACAAGGTGGTATGCAGCGATCGGATACTCTTAATTGGGCGATTGATCGGAGCTCCGATTCCCGCTGAGATCGCCGGAATCGATCGGATGGGTGATCGATCGGCCATGGAATCCGACACGTGTATGGCTTAAGATAATGTTGTGCATAAAGAGTATAGAAAAAGTTAAAAAGCACTTAAGCAGGGAACACACAGCTTGATATTGGAGCCGTTCGATGACGTCATCATGCTGCTGTCAGAAATTGGAGGAGCTGTGGGCGCAGCACTGCTGTGTCTCTTGCTCAGCCGATGCTTCCCGAGGTCTCCATGCAAAGCAACGGACAAAAACCGTGGTTTACTGTTTTTCAGTGGTCCTGCTCGACAACAGGCGCTCGAAGCGGCCATCGATCTGCCCCATATCTACACATGTGTACCCAGCTTAACAAATTAACAGAGATTGAGTAGCGAAAATAAATAGGTTGAAAATAGAAAAAGTCACTGGTTCTGATCAGTCTCTTAGTCTATTACCGTGTTTCTGCTAAGGAATCCAAAATTCAAGAAAATTGTCCAAATAATGGTTAGATCCAGAGGTCCGTTCTGGAATTGCAGATTGTAGAAATCAGAACCAAAATGGCAGTTGAGGATAAAATTGATTCATTTCCTATGTGCACGCACAGTCGGGCTCAGACAAGGGGCAGGCACAAATTCCGCATCTGATCACATGTGCGACTGCATGCGAAAACGCATGGGTTGCGGTTGGTAGCGTCCACGATGATATAACCGCATCCATCCGCATATGACTGCATTAGTGGAAACAAGCCCTGCCCATACATGAAACCTTGAGCAACCTTCGAGAGCAGCAAGCTTCCTCGATTAAACAGAGAATCATTGCGAAGCATTTCTGCGCCCTCGATACCTTTCCATTCTCAAGATGGGGACCATGGGTTGCACAAGCCTTTTTGCAATCTAACCAGCACCTCACTGGAGCTGTATAGTCCTTGATGACATCCAATGATGTGACATGTGTCATATGGCTGGGTTCCTTAGTGACACACTACATTGCTCTCCCCCTCTCTTCCCTTAAGAAAAGACTCTTTTCAGCTATAAAGCCTATACTCAGGTTTCTGTTAAGTAGTTATAGTTCAACACATACTGGTCAGCTTTTAACATGAAAATCTTTTCTTTAAGTAGTATATACAAGCTTTCTCTGCTCCTTAGCCCAGAGACAGGGCACATTGCTTCGGGAGATGGTTACAAACAGGGATAGCTGTCCCAGGATGGGGTGGTGCTGGCTATCCAAAAGGATCTATGTCTACCCTAATGGCCCCCATACATGCACAGATATTAGCGGCGGACAGATTAAAAAACGATAAGTTTTTAGATCGGTCGACTGAAAATTGGTGCATGCCCACATGGTCCGATCAATTAAATTTGATCGTAATTGTGAAAAAAATCGATCAAAACATGATCGGACATGTTGGAAAATTTTGATTGGTTGAGTACAAATTGAGTACAAATTACGATTCCCAAAAAATCGATCAAAAACTGGTTATTCCATGTGGAGTATATTCTATTTTCCATCAATCAATCTCCAATTGTACGATTGAAAAAAATTGATCGTTTTTAGTCTGTCAGATGCTAAAATCTGTGTATGTATGGGGGGCATAAGGCTGTATTAAAGGGGGAACCAATCTAACTTAATTTATTTATTCAGGTTGTCCTCATCTACACCCCTACCTCCACTACTACAAAATGATGTGCTATAGGTTTCTTGTTTTTTTCACAAATCTTTTGTTTTCCTTTTCTTGCCTCAATTCAGTGCAATTCATTCCAGGTTCCGTAATGGTTAAGTAAACCCCAATGGTTTGAATGTTCCTATTTCATGATCAAATTTACATATTTTCCCTTCAGTCAATATCAAATGTTATTGTGCATAAAAAGCAATCTTGTGATAGACTCGTGTTCATGTGTATGACAGTGATGAGCTAGACATCACACTATATAAGAAGGACCCTATATACAGTGGAGGAAATAATTATTTGACCCCTCACTGATTTTGTAAGTTTGTCCTGTCCAATGACAAAGAAAGAAAGTCTCAGAACAGTTCTTTCATGGTAGGTTATGAACAGTGGCAGATAGACATCAAAGAAATCGAAAAAATACTTAAATAAAAGAAAGCACTGATTTGCATCATTGAGGAAATAAGTTTTTGAACCCCTACCAACCATAAGAGTTCTGGTCCCACAGAGTGGTTAGAACTTACTCAATAGTCACCCTATTAGGACAACGTCAAATAGACCTGTATAAAGACACCTGTCACAGATAAATCAAGCGAAGACTCCAACCCAGGGAAGACAAGAGCTGTCCAAGGATGTCAGAGGCAAATTGTAGACTGCACAGGCGGAAGGGTACAAAAACATTGCAAGAAGCGTGGAGGAAGGGAACTGTTGGTGCGATTGTTGAATGGGAAGGAGCAAAATGACATCAATCAACTCGCTGGGGCTCCACGAAGATCTACCGTGGGGGTCAAGGTTTGAGGAAAGGTGAAAAAAGATCTGAAATACACGGAAGGAGTTGTTAATGACTCAATTAGAAGGGGACCACGTCACAAGAAAACCATTGAAACATTACACCGCAAACCAAAATAGACTTTGGCAAAACGCAATCGCTTTGTTTGGGAAGAAATGGCTGCCTATG